>QXTE01000412.1:14802-58623 GCA_003942145.1 Platysternon megacephalum
AGAGAGACACATCTTCATGTATCACCCCCGCCAGGATCAGGCCATGCAGACACACCCAACGGGATGAAAAGCGAAGCTCCTGAACTGCCTCATGCCCCCGCCTCACTGCCCCTGCCCTGTACCCACCCAGCGCCTCACTGCCCCGCACCCCCTCCTCTACCTTCCCCCCCAGTCTCTTACCGCCCAGACCCCTCCTACCGTTGCCCCACTCCCCGGCCCGCCTCCTACTGCCCCCCGGCGCGGCACTCACAGGAGCTGACGCTGAGGAGCAGTAAGTGGAGCCGGCCCCACGCCCCGGGCCCAGCCATCGCCGCGCACCCAGCTACCCACGAAGCTCCGAGAGCTCTGACTGAGTCCCACCCGGCCCCGCTCAACCGCCCGCAAGTGAGGCCCCGCCCTTTCGCCAGGTGAGGCCCCGCCCTCCGTACCCCCATTGGATCCTGGCCCACGCCCACCGCCCCGTGCACCCCGCCCCCACGTGCTGATTGGATTCCGGTACGGTGTCGTCAACCGATGATGTTCTCAACCCTGTGCCCTGACTGTCTCACACCTACAGCTCCGCCCTGACTGGCTACCGGTGGGGGTCCTTAACCTCGCCCCCGTGAACCTAGTCCCCGCCCCAACGCCCTCCCCTCCCCCCGCCAGGACTCTCAGGTTGCCATGGTGACGGAGGCCACACTCTCGGCCCAGGGACTGAGCCCCCCCCAAATCAGAGCGGCTGCTGGGAGAAACTGGCCCTGTCCCCAGCCCAGCTCACCCCCCACCGGTGTCCGCACCCAGCCTGCTCCCCACAGCCTAGCACAGGGCCCAGCTCACCCGCTCCCAGCACCTCCCTGTGGCCCAAGGTCCCCCCCCCCGACCCCTCAGTCGACCTAGGCTGAGCCCCCCACACACACCTCCCCCGTGGCCAGGAGCCCGTCTGGCCAGGTCATCTCTCCCTCCTGCATCACCCAAGCCAGCCTTCCTCCCCAACCCCTGTGGCCCGGCCCAGCTCACTCCCCACCCCATGGTACCCCCTTCCCAAGCCCAGCCCCACTCTCTGCCCCTTGTGGCCCAGCGCCCCACCCTGCCACCTGCTCTTAGTGTGACAGGGCGGCCTGAGGCTGGGTGCTGGGGAGAGGCTCCTCCCCCTCAGGCTCTGGCCCTGTCTAAAGTCCCAGGTGGCAGCAACTGGTTCACCAGGAGAGCAGGAGAAACAGCATTTCCCTCCCCCAGGGGAATCCTGACATTTGGGAAATGTTATCAGCAGAACACATTCCATTCGGGGACCTCGAAATGTTTTGATCCTGCTGAACCATCATCATGTAATGTAACGTATGAAATACGTGATATGCACAGATGCTATATAGACCATTGCAATCAGAAATGGTTACAAGAAAAACAATCAAATACTTTCCAGTGCTTAACTTAACAAACTATATTAGATTTAAAGCAAAGTTTCTCACCACATGCTTCCAACAGCACTACTGACCAAACTCTTCAAGTCAGGACCCCTCCAGCAGAGTCTAACAGCTGCTTCTTTTGTTTTCTTAGGTGCAAGGAGTGAGATGGACTGGGGGGGGAGGGTCCCTTGGGGTGTTTGTCTCTCCTTTTAATAGTTTCAGTCCCCTCTTGAAAAATGCCCATGACCCAAAGGAGCTGGGGATGAGGGGTTTGGGGTATGGGAGAGGCTCAGGGCTGGGGCAGAGCATTGGGGGTGGGGGTGATGGCTGCGGGGTGGGGCCAGGAATGAGTGGTTCAGGGTGTGGGAAGGGGCGCTGGGCTGGGGCAAGGGGTTGGGGTGCAGGAGGGGGTGAGGCCTCTGGGCTGGGGTTGCAAGCTCTCGGGTGGGGCCTGGATGAGGGGTTTGGGGTGTAGGAAATGGTTCCAGGTTTGGGGGGGGGGGCTCAGGGCTGGGATTGGGGCATGGGGTTGGGGCGTGGGCTTACCTCAGGCGGCTCCCGGTCAGCAGTGCAGCAGGGGTGCTAAGCAGGCTTCCTGCCTCTCCTGGCACCGCGAACTGCGCTGCGCCCCGGAAGTGGCCAGCACCAGGTCCGGTTCCTTGGCGGAGGCACTCAAACAGCTCCACGCGGCTCTCGCCCACAAGCACTGACACACACAAACCCAGTGCCCATTAGCTGGATCCCAGCCAACGGGAGTGCGGAGCCGGTGCTTGGGATGGGGGCAGCTTGCAGAGCCCTGTGCCCCCCCCGCCTAGGAGCCAGACCTGCTGCTGGCCGCTTCTGGGGTGCAGCGCGGTGTCAGAACAGGTAGGAACTAGCCTGCCTTAGCTGGGCAGCACCGCCGACGGGACTTTTAACAGCCCGGTCGGTGGTGCTGACCTGAGCCGCCATGAACTGCAGTTTGAAAACCACTGCACTAGGCTATCTGGAGGCTATGCAGTACCAGCAGAGCTATGCAATCAAAGTCCCCTAGTGGATCTGCAGTGTATACCAACAAGAGGAGTTCTTTTGCTGCTATCGTTAAGCCCCCAAACGACGTGAGCGATACCAGCAAGAGTGGACTACATGGGTGGCCAGCATGGCTACGTCAATTGGGATGTGAATTTTTTTCACACTCATAGCTATGCTGGCAAAACTGTTTAGTGTAGACCCAGGCTTAGGCTCCTAAATCATTTAAGTGCTTTTGAAAATGTTACCCCCAGGTCTAATTGATTGCAGCTAAATCGATCTGAGGAATATTTATATCGGTTTAAGGGTGTCCACCCAGCCTCATGCACTGGGTTAACAAAACATAGTTTTCATTACACCTTGTTAAAACAGTACAATTTTGCATGTCTCTTCCCCTCTTTCTCTCTCTATCCCCGTCTTCCGTTTTCCATATTCCTGGCGTTCTTTCTCTGTGCTCCCTCCCTCCACCGCCTTTTAGCTTCGCTACCAAAGGCTGTGGCGTTATAATTCAGCTGGTTTTGATTAAGCAGCATCATAAAAATAGGTCCATCATTTTTATTTACAATGGAAGAGCCCTTTCCTGGGCTCCCATTCCTCCCCCCCCTTCAAAAACGGGTTTTCCTCAACTTTGCAGAAGAACCCACACCCCAGAGTGATGTAGCTGTGCTGATCTAGCTTCCTACCCAATGACACAATACTGCATTTCGCGCCTGCCCCAGGTACTAATGTTACATATGCCTTGTGTTATCCCATTGCTTTCCATTAGCCCGCTCCAGTCAGCCTGATTCAGAGAAAGGTGGAAGAAGTCAGGGCTTGCAAAAATTCAGACACTGTTTTTCTTCTCTGTTATTCTGTGTGTCCCTACAAGCTTTGTTGATTGGTACAGTATTACTTGTGGTGAGGGGGATAGTGGGGCTCACCTCCCAGGTACTGTGGACATTGTTATCACTGGTGGATGTATAGGGCCCTTCGTTTTCAATTTTTCAAAACCAGGTGAAACTCAGTGCAAAAAACTTCTAATAATTTTTCTGGGTAAATTTTTCTGGGTAAATATTGGGGTTTATTTTGGTGGTCTGAAAGACGGGAGTGGGGGTGGGGTGGGGAAAGCATTCAGTATATTAATGCTTTGAATTCCGTTCATCAATGTGGTTTGCTGCAGAACTAAAACATAAGGCCACCTCTGAGTTTAAGAAAACAATATATCTCTAATCCCCAAATGAAACTTTTCGTTTGAATAAACAGTTCACTGGTGTAGACTTAGAACTATTAGCCTATAGATATTTACAGTAAAAGCATTTTTATCCAGCATGTTGGGGGAATGGGGGGTGCCGGTATGTGAAAAATACTGGTTAACTATGAGGGAGGGAGTTTGGGTGCGGGAGGCAGTAGCGGCGCCAGCTTTTTCGCTGCCCTAGGCGGCAGAAGGTCCCGCCCCCGAAATGCCGCTCCCAACAGTGGCGGCGGAAGGTCCCGCCCCCAAATTTCCACGGCCGGCCGGGGCGCTGGCGCCCCCCAAATGTTTGCGCCCTAGGCGACCGCCTAGGTTGCCTAATGGGTTGCGCCGGCCCTGGCGGGAGGGGGCACAGGGCTGGGATGCGGGAGGGGGTGCAGGATGCGGGCTCAGGGAGGGAGTTTGGGTGCAGGAGGGGGCTAGGGGTGTGGGAGAGGTTTTGGGGTGCCGGATCTGGGGGCGATCAGCTTGGGCGGCTTCCTGTAAGCAGCAACCTGTCCCTGCTGCTCCTAGGCGGACGTGCGGCAAGCAGGTCTGCACGCTACCTCTGCCCCACCTCGAGCGCTGGCTCTGCAGCTCCCATTGGCCGCGGTTCCTGGCCAATGGGAGTTGCAGGGGCGGCACCTGTGGGTGGAGGCAGCGCGCAGAGCCGCCTAGCCACGCCTCCGCCTAGGAGCAGCAGGGACAGTTGGCCACTTCCGGGGAGCCACGCGGAGCCAGGTGGGGAGCCTGCCGGCCCTGCATCAACCAGAGCATAAACCGGACTTTCTATGAAAATTAGCAATGCCGGTTTATAGGGCTTTCCGGTTGGTACAGGGCCGGATAACACCGTTTTTACTGTACATTTAATAATTGGGCCACACAATTTGCAGTGCATACACTCAACTTCATCCTTTTCTCCTGTTTTTGTTTTTTTAAAACTTTCAAATACTTCCTTGTGTTCTGAAACGTATTCTCATACAGATTTTCATTTTCTTCCCATTTTAGTGTGTCAAATCTTTAAACTGTTATCTGCTAACGGCTTGAAATATGTATGTGGTGGGCGTGAGATTCATCAGTACGTTCAGATGCGCATGCACTTCAGAGCTTGCGTGCGTGCCTGTTTGTTTCTTGTGTGTATCTTCTAGACCAGTGGTTCTCAAACTTTTGTACTGGTGACACCTTTCACATAGCAAGCCTCTGAGTGCGACCCCCCCATATAAATTAAAAATACTTTTGTATATATTTAACACCATTTTAAATACTGGATGCAAAGCAGGGTTTGGGGTGGAGGCTGACAGCCCGCGCCCCCCCCCCCCCCCCCCACATGTAATAAACTCGTGACGCCCTGAGGGGTCCCGACCCCCAGTTTGAGAATCCCTCTTCTAGACTAATACATAGCCTTACCTCAACAGGCAGCTTTGCATATACATACAGACCAATATACTATCATAATGCATGTATCTCATGCAATTTATTGTATTTTGCTAATAAAACAAGTTATTTTGTATCTATTTGAATGATACAAAAGTAGAGTAAAAATCAGAAAAAAATGAATAATACTTTTTCTAAAACCTGGGAAATTTTCAGTAAAAATCTGTTTAAACTGAAAACGAAGGGGCTTATGGAGGTACAGCAAATTGATCCTTGAGGGCATGCTGACCTCTGATGGTCACTGCTAGACAGACAAGTTAAAAAAATTCTGAATAGAATCATAGAATATCAGGATTGGAAGGGACCTCAGGAGGTCATCTAGTCCAACCCCCTGCTCAAAGCAGGATGTAATCCCCAACTAAATCATCCCAGCCAGGGCTTTGTCAAGCCTGACCTTAAAAACCTCTAAGGGTACGTCTACACTACGGGATTATTCCGAATTTACGGAATTCGATTTTATGAAACCGATTTTTTAAATTCGATGGTACGCGGCCACAGTAAGCGGATTAATTCGGCGGTGCGCGTCCATGCAGAAAGACTAGCGTCGAATTCCAGAGCGTTGCACTGTGGGAAGCTATCCCAGAGTTCCCGCAGTCCCCCCCGCCCATTGGAATTCTGGGTCGATATCCCAATGCCTGATGGGACAAAAAACATTGTCGCGGGCGGTTCTGGGAACATCCTCCCCCTCCCTACGTGAAAACAACGGAAGACAACCATTTCGCGCCTTTTTTCCTTGTTGAACTGAGCGGACGCCGTACCTCGGCAAGGATGGATCCCGCTCAGCTCAAGTTTGCAGTCATGAACATTGTAAACACCACGCGCATTATAGTGCAGTTTATGCTCAACCAGGACCAGAAAAGCCAGGCGAGGAGGAGGCGGCTACGGCAGCGCGGCGACGAGAGTGATGCGGACATGGACATGGACACAGAATTGTCTCGCGCCACGGGCCCCGGCGCTTTGGAGATCATGTTGGCAATGGGGCAGCTTCTTGCTGTGGAACGCCGATTCTGGGCCCGGGAAACAAGCACTGACTGGTGGGACCGCATAGTGCTGCAGGTGTGGGACGATTCCCAGTGGCTGCGAAACTTTCGCATGCGTAAGGGCACTTTCCTGGAACTTTGTGACTTGCTTTCCCCTGCCCTGACGCGCCAGAACACCAAGATGAGAGCAGCCCTCACAGTTGAGAAGCGAGTGGCGATAGCCCTGTGGAAGCTTGCAACACCGGACAGCTACCGGTCAGTCGGTAATCAGTTCGGAGTGGGAAAATCTACCGTGGGGGCTGCTGTCATGCAAGTAGCCAAAGCAATCGTTGAGCTGCTGCTAAAAAAGGTAGTGACGCTGGGAGATGTGCAGCTCATTGTGGATGGCTTTGCTGCAATGGGATTCCCTAACTGTGGTGGGGCGATAGATGGAACCCATATCCCGATCTTGGCACCGGAGCACCAGGGCAGCCAGTACATAAACCGCAAGGGGTACTTTTCTATGGTGCTGCAAGCAATGGTGGATCACAAGGGACGTTTCACCAACATCAACGTGGGATGGCCGGGAAGGGTTCATGACGCCCGCGTCTTCAGGAACACTAGTCTGTTTAAACGGCTGCAACAAGGGATTTACTTTCCAGACCGGAAAATTACCATTGGGGATGTTGAGATGCCCATCGTTATCCTTGGGGACCCAGCCTACCCCTTAATGCCGTGGCTCATGAAGCCATACACAGGCAGCCTGGACAGTACTCAGGAGCGGTTCAACTACAGGCTGAGCAAGTGCAGGATGGTGGTAGAGTGTGCCTTTGGACGTTTAAAAGGTCGCTGGCGCTCGTTACTGACTCGCTCGGACCTCAGCCAAACCAACATCCCCATTGCTATTGCAGCTTGCTGTGTGCTCCACAATCTCTGTGAGAGCAAGGGGGAGACCTTTATGGCGGGGTGGGAGGCTGAGGCAAACCGCCTGGCCGCTGATTACGCGCAGCCAGACACCAGGGCGATTAGAAGAGCACACCAGGAAGCGGTGCGCATCAGAGAAGCTCTGAAAACAAGTTTCAGTGCTGCCCAGGCTCCTGTGTGAAAGTTATGTTTGTTTGTCCCTGTTGAAAACCCGCCCACTTGATTCACTCATTCCCTGTAAGCAACCCACCCTTCCCCCTTCCCCCTTCGATCCCAGTTTTATTTAAAAAAAAATAAAGTCAGTGTCGTTTTCAAATTACAAATCAAGAACTTTTTATTAACGGGGGGTAATGAACATAGGGAGAGAAATAACCAGGTAGTCCGGGTGGGGTTTGGGAGGAGGGTAGGAGTGAAGGAACAGGGCAGGAACAACATTCAAAATAATGAGAGCCTTTTGCTCGGGCTCTCTAATGGGGTGGACTGGCAGGTTGCACGGAGCTTCCCCCCCCGCGTTCTTACACGTCGGGGTGAGGAGGCTACGGGACTTGGGGAGGGGGGAGGGCGGTTATAGAGGGGCTGCAGCGGCACCCGGTAATCCGGCAGCTGCCGTTCCTGGAGCTCCACCAGACGCCGGAGCATGTCTGTCTGATCACGCAGCAGCCCCAGCGTTGCATCCCGCCACTTCTCCTCTCGGGCGTCCCTCCTCTCCTCGCGTTCGTCCCTTCTCTCCTCACGTTCATCCCTTTTCTCCTCCCGTTGGTCCCTCATGTCCTCCCGCTGGTCCCTCTTCTCCTCACGGTCACTGGCCTCTTGACGGAATTTCAATACAGTCTCCTTCCAATCGTTAAAATTAGCTCTCTCATCCCGGGTCGACTGCATTATTTCCGAGAACATATCGTCTCGGGTGCGCCTCTTTCGCCTCCTTATCTGGGAGAGCCTTCGTGCTGGGGGCGGGAGGATGGAAGAATTTGCAGCTGCAGTAGGAGGGAAAAAAAGGAGAGAAGTATGTAAAAAGATACATTTTATAGAACAATGCTTATACTCTTTCACGGTGAACACTTTTCACATTACATAGCAATGTACAAGGTCGCTTTTTGCATCTTATATTGAGTGCCCGCGGCTTTGGTGTTAGAGATCACAGCAGACGCAGGGCCGGGCAACAGAATTCGGCTTGTATGCAGCCATGGTAAGCCACTGTCCTGCTGCTTCTGCATTAAATCAGAGCCCTCCTTTCCCATAGCAAGCAAAGCCCTTTACGTGCTGCGGTTTTCCTGTTACCGTGCAGCATCAGATAACATAATAACTTGCCCCCACCCACCCATTCAATTCTGTGGGATGACCCCCTCCCCCCACCACGTGGCTGGTACCATGGAAGATCCATGCAGATCGCAAACTAGCCCCCCCATCCACTTCTGTTGGATGATCGCGTTACCCCTCCCCCCACCACGTGGCTGGTATCAGGGAAGACCCCTGCTAGCCAAACGCGAAAAACTCAGCGACATTATCCACCCCCTCCCCCCCGCCCGCTTGGCTAACTGCAGGGAAAGATTTCTTTTCAGCTACAGGCAAACAGCCCAGTAGGAACGGGGCCACCTCTGTCCCCCTAATTACATTCCCATATCTCAAACAGGTTACCCTGAACGATATCACTCTCCTGAGGATAACACAGCAAGATAAAGAGCGGATGTTGCTTGAATGCCAGCAAACACCGGGACCATACGCTGCCAAGCTTTGTCAAGCAATGATACCGGATTACTTGCTGCTAGCATGGCGCGGTCAAGTGTCCTACCATGGAGGACGGAATAAGGCTGCCCTGCCCAGAAACCTTCTGGAAAAGCTTTTGGAGTACCTCCAGGAGAGTTTCATGGAGATGTCCCTGGAGGATTTCAACTCCATCCCCAGACACGTTAACAGACTTTTCCAGTAGCTGTACTGGCCGCGAATGCATCCCAAGTCCCCAGGGCAAATTAATCATTAAACAAATACTTGTTTTAAACCATGTTTGAGATATTTGAAAAGGTTCACTCACCAGAGGTCCCTTCCAGGGGGTCTGCGATGCCGCCTTGGGAGGGTTCGGAGGGCACCTCTGTCAGGGTCAGAAAGAGCTCCTGGCTGTCGGGGAGAATGGAGCGCTGTGTGCTCTCCACAAGTTCGTCGTCCTCCTCCTCCTCCTCTTCCCCGTCCGCAGATTCGTCATGCAACGAAGACATTAACCCCTCCTCGGAGTCCACGCTCAGGGGTGGGGTAGTGGTGGCGGCCCCTCCGAGAATTGCATGCAGCTCATCGTAAAAGCGGCATGTCTGCGGCTCTGCCCCGGACCGTCCGTTGGCCTCCTTCGTCTTCTGATAGGCCTGTCGGAGCTCCTTCACCTTTATACGGCACTGAATGGAGTCCCGATTGTGGCCTCTCTCCATCATCCCCTTGGAGATCTTGTCAAAGATCTTTGCATTCCGTCTCTTGGAACGCAGTTCTGCGAGCACTGAATCCTCTCCCCATATGGCGATCAGATCCAGTATCTCGCGTGTGGTCCATGCTGGTGCTCGTTTGCGGTTGTCGGCCTGCATCGCTACCTGTGCTGTTCAGCTCTGTGTGGTCACCTGTGCTCACCAGGCTGGGCAGACAGGAAATGAAATTCAAAAGTTCGCGGGGCTTTTCCTGTCCAACTGCCCAGAGCATCCGAGTTTCGATTGCTGTCCAGAGCGGTCACAATGGTGCACTGTGGGATACCTCCCGGAGGCCAATACCTTCGAATTCCGTCCCCACTAAGCCTAATTCGAACCGGCAATGTCGAATTCAGCGCTACTCCCCTCGTCGGAGAGGAGTACAGAAACCGATTTTAAGAGCCCTTTAAGTCGAAATAAATGGCCTCATTGTGTGGACGGGTACAAGGTTAATTCGGTATAAAGCTGCTAAATTCGAACTAACATCGTAGTGTAGACCAGGCCTAAGGAAGGAGATTCCACCACCTCCCTAGGTAACCCATTCCAGTGCTTCACCATCCTCCTAGTGAAAAAGTTTTTCCTAATATCCAACCTAAACCTTCCCCACTGCAACTTGAGACTCCTTGTTCTGTCATCTGGTACCACTGAGAACAGTCTAGATCCATCCTCATGGAACCCCCTTTCAGGTAATTGAAAGCAGCTATCAAATCCCCCCTCATTCTTCTCTTCTGCATCAGCCTCTCCTCATAAGTCATGTGCTCCAGCCCCCTAATCACTTTTTTTGCCCTCCGCTGGACTCTTTCCAATTTTTCCACATCCTTCTTGTAGTGTGGGGCCCAAAACTGGACACAGTACTCCAGATTAGGCCTCACTAATGCCGAATAGAGGGGAATGATCTCATCCCTCGATCTGCTGGCAATGCTCCGACTTATACAGCCCAAAATGCCGTTAGTCTTCTTGGCAACGAGGGCACACTGTTGACTCAGATCCAGCTTCTCGTCCACTGTAACCCCATCGGTCCTTTTCTGCAGAACTGCTGCCTAGCCACTTGGTCCGTAGTCTGTAGCAGTGCATGGGATTCTTCCTTCCTAAGTGCAGGACTCTGCACTTGTNTGTAGTGTCATCTGCAAACTTGCTGAGGGTGCACTCCACGCCATCCTCCAGATCATTAATGAAGCTATTGAACAAAACCTGCCCCAGGACCGACCCTTGGGGCACTCCGCTTGATACCGGCTGCCAACTAGACATGGAGCCATTGATTACTACCCGTTGAGCCCCACGATCTAGCCAGCTTTCTATCCATCTTATAGTCCATTCATCCAGCCCATACTTCTTTAACTTGCTGGCAAGAATACTGTGGGAGACCGTATCAAAAGCTTTGCTAAAGTCAAGGACTAACACATCCACTGCTTTCCCCTCATCCACAGAGCCAGTTATCTCATCATAGAAGGCAATCAGATTAGTCAGGCATGACTTGCCCTTGGTGAATCCATGCTGACTGTTCCTGATCACTTTCCTCTCCTCGAAGTGCTTTCCCCTTTGATAGAGACTTGTATCCATGGATCTCTGATCTTCACAACTCTCCTGCGGAGTAGGTAATTATTACTATCACCCCCATTTTACAGGAGGCACAGACAGATTAGTTAATTTACCTAAAATCACTCGAAGTATATGTCAAAACCACACATTATCATTAGCACCTGAAGTTTCCAGCCAAGATCAGGGCCCTGAGGGGTTCTCCCATCAGCGTAGGTAATCCACCTCCCCGAGATGCAGGGAAGAATTCTTCTGTCAACCTAGTGCTGTCTACATGGAGACTTAGGGTATGTCTACATTACGAAATTAGGTCGAATTTATAGAAGTTGGTTTTATAGAAATCGATTGTGTGTGTCCCCACACAAAATGCTCTAAGTGCATTAAGTTGGCGGACTGCGTCCACGGTACTGAGGCTAGCGTCAACTTCTGGAGCGTTGCACTGTGGGTAGCTGTGGGTAGCTATCCCACAGTTCCCGCCGTCTCCGCCGCCCATTGGAATTCTGGGTTGAGATCCCAATGCCTGATGGGGCAAAAATAGTGTCGCGGGTGATTCTGGGTACATTTCGTCAGGCCCCGCTCCCTCCCTCCCTCCCTTCCTCCCTCCCTCCGTGAAAGCAACGGCACACAATCGTTTCGCGCCTTTTTTCAGCCCAGACACCATAGCACTGGGATCATGGAGCCCGCTCAGATCACCGCAGCAATTATGAGCACTATAACCACCATGCGCATTATACTAGAGTATATGCAGAGCCAGAACCTGGCAAAGCAAAACCAGGCGAGGAGGTGACGGCAGTGCAGTGACGAGAGTGATGAGGAAATGGACATGGACATAGACTTCTCACAAAGTACGGGCCCCAGCAATGTGCAAATCAGGGTGCGAATGGGGCAGGTTCATGCCGATTCTGGGCCCGGGAAACAAGCACAGACTGGTGGGACTGCATAGTGTTGCAGGTGTGGGACGATTCCCAGTGGCTGCGAAACTTTCACATGCGTAAGGGCACTTTCATGGAACTTTGTGACTTGCTTTCCCCTGCCCTGAAGCGCCAGAATACCAAGATGAGAGCAGCCCTCACAGTTGAGAAGTGAGTGGCAATAGCCCTGTGGAAGCTTGCAACGCCAGACAGCTACCGGTCAGTCGGGAATCAATTTGGAGTGGGCAAATCTACTGTGGGGGCTGCTGTGATCCAAGTAGCCAACGCAATCAAAGACCTGCTGATATCAAGGGTAGTGACTCTGGGAAATGTACAGGTCATAGTGGATGGCTTTGCTGCAATGGGATTCCCTAACTGTGGTGGGGCGATAGACGGAACCTATATCCCTATCTTGGCACCAAGCCAGCGAGTACATAAACCGAAAGGGGTACTTTTCAATGGTGCTGCAAGCACTGGTGGATCACAAGGGACGTTTCACCAACATCAACGTGGGATGGCCGGGAAAGGTACATGACGCTCGCGTCTTCAGGAACTCTGGTCTGTTTCAAAAGCTGCAGGAAGGGACTTTCTTCCCAGACCAGAAAATAACCATTGGGGATGTTGAAATGCCTATAGTTATCCTTGGGGACCCAGCCTACCCCTTAATGCCATGGCTCATGAAGCCATACACAGGCAGCCTGGACAGTAGTCAGGACCTGTTCAACTACAGGCTGAGCAAGTGCAGAATGGTGGTAGAATGTGCATTTGGACGTTTAAAAGCGCGCTGGCGCAGTTTACTGACNTGGTTAGAAGAGCACAGCAGGGCGCGGTGCGCATCAGAGAATCTTTGAAAACCAGATTCATGACTGGCCAGGCTACGGTGTGAAAGTTCTGTTTGTTTCTTCTTGATGAACCCCCCCCCCCCCGCCCCGTTCACTCTACTTCCCTGTAGCTAGCCACCCCCCCCCCTTCGATCACCGCTTGCAGAGGCAATAAAGTCATTGTTACTTCACATTCATGCATTCTTTATTAATTCATCACACAAATAGGGGGATAACTGCCAAGGTAGCCCGGGAGGGGTGGGGGAAGAGGGAAGCGCCGGGTGGGGTGGGGGAGGAGGGAAGGACAAGGACACACTGCACTTTAAAACTTATTGAAGGCCAGCCTTCTGTAGCTTGGGCAATCCTCTGGGGTGGAGTGGCTGGGTGGCCGGAGGACCCCCACCGCGTTCTTGGGCGTCTGGGTGAGGAGGCTATGGAACTTGGGGAGGAGGGCTGTTGGTGACACAGGGGCTGTAGCGGCGGTCTGTGCTCCTGCTGCCTTTCCTGCAGCTCAACCATATGCTGGAGCATATCAGTTTGATGCTCCAGCAGTCGGAGCATCGGCTCTTGCCTTCTGTCAGCAATCTGACCCCACCTATCCTCTTCAGCCTGCCACTTACTCTCTTCAGCCCACGATTCAGCCCACCACCTCTCCTCGCGTTCATATTGTGCTTTTCTGCACTCGGACATTGTCTGCCTCCACGCATTCTGCTGTGCCCTGTCAGCGTGGGAGGACACCTGGAGCTCCGAGAATATGTCATCCCGAGTGCGCTTTTTTCTCCTTCTAATCTTCGCTAGCCTCTGCGAAGGAGAAACATTTGCAGCTGGTGGGGGAAAAGGGAGATTGGTAGTTAAAAAGACACATTTTAGAGAACAATAGGATCACTCTTTCCCGTTAAACCTTGCTGTTCACATTACACAGCACATATGCTTTCGTTACAAGGTCGCATTTTGCCTCTATTTATATTGAGGGCCTGCCGGTTTGGTGTGAGAGATCACTCACGCAGTGCCAGGCAACAGAATTCGGCTTGCAGGCAGCCATGGTAAGCCACAGTCTTTTGGCTTCTTTAACCTTCATAACATGTGGGAATGGTTTCAAACAGCAGCGCCCTCATTTCCCATACCAAGCGGCCGTTGGGTTGGCCATTTAAAATGGGATGGCAATTTAAAAGGAGGGGATGCGGTTTCCGGGTTAACGTGCAGCACAAACCCAACTAACCCCCCCCCCCCCACACACACACCCACCCAATTCCCTGGGATGATCACTTCACCCCCCCCCCCACGCCGTGGCTAACAGCGGAGAACCTTTCTGTTCAGCCGGGCAGGAACGGGCACTCTGAATGTCCCCTTAATAAAAGCACCCTATTTCAACCAGGTGACCATGAATGATATCACTCTCCTGAGGATAACACAGAGAGATAAGGAATGGATGTTGTCTGAATGCCAGCAAACACCGGGACCATACGCTGCCATGCTTTGCTATGCAATGATTCCAGACTACGTGCTACTGGCCTGGCGTGGTAAAGTGTCCTACCATGGCGGGCGGAATAAGGCAGCCCTCCAGAGAAACCTTTTGCAAAGGCTTTGGGAGTACATCCAGGAGAGCTTTCTGGAGATGTCCCTGGAGGATTTCCGCTCCATCCC
This sequence comes from Platysternon megacephalum, assembly GCA_003942145.1. NCBI lineage: Eukaryota > Metazoa > Chordata > Testudines > Platysternidae > Platysternon > Platysternon megacephalum. Next base: position 29,073 of record QXTE01000412.1, read on the forward strand.
CATACACGTTAACAGACTTTTCCAGTAGCTGTACTGGCCGCGAATGCCAGGGCAAATTAATCATTAAACACGCTTGCTTTTAAACCATGTCTAATATTTACAAAGGTACACTCACCAGAGGTCCCTTGTCCGCCGCCCTCAGGGTCCGGGAGCATGCCTTGGGTGGGTTCGGGGGTTGCTGGCTCCAGGTCCAGGGTGAAAAACGTATCCTGGCTGTTGGGAAAACCGGTTTCTCCACTTCCTTGCTGTGAGCTATCTTCAATCTCTTCATCATCATTTTCCTCGTCCCCAAAACCCGCTTCCGTGTTGCGTGATTCTCCATTGACGGAGTCAAAGCACAGAGTTGGGCTACTGGTGGCTGCACCCCCTAGCATGGCATGCAGCTCAGCGTAGAAGCGGCATGTCTGCGGCTCTGCCCGGACCTTCCTTTTGCCTCTCTGGTTTTGTGGTAGGCTTGCCTTAGCTCCTTAATTTTCACGCGGCACTGCTGTGCGTCCCTGTTATGGACTCTGTCCTTCATGCCCTTTGAGACTTTTTCTAATGTTTTGGCATTTCGTTTACTGCAACGGCGTTCAGCTAGCACGGATTCGTCTCCCCATATGGCGAGCAGATCCCATACCTCCCGTTCGGTCCATGCTGGAGCTCTTTTGCGATCCTGGGACTCCATCATGGTTACCTGTGCTGATGAGCTCTGCATGGTCACCTGTGCTCTCCACGCTGGGCAAGCAGGAAATGAAATTCAAAAGCTGGTCTAGGTGTTCACCTGAAACCTTCTCCCCAGCCCCCATGTGTATGGATAATGCTGGTGTTTGTTAGTTGTGTTTGCTTTTAAAAAGTCACTTTCGCTATTGGTGCCTTATTTAAGGCAGAGGGGCTGGTGCATCAGAGGAATTGCTCTGTCTCTCTGTGTGAAGAAGTTTCTGATACTGAAATCTGCAGCTGAAAACCTCAGACATTGAAAACACAGACCAGGTGAGTCCTGACTGTCTCTTCGGTGTGTTACATTGTGACTTAACGTGGAAGTTGTAATATGTTAACTTGGCAAATAGTAGCTTTAAAAAGCCCAAGACATTGTTGGTTTCTCTACATCTGTAAAATGAGGATAATGCTACTGAGCTGCTCTGTAAAGTGCTTTGAGATCTACTCACGAACAGCACTAGGCATTATTATTACACTGCATCAGCATGGGTCTGTCTGACTGCCCAGCACCACAGCACACATGAGCCTCACTGGACTTATCCTCAAAGCACCCGGTGAAGTAGGGACAGTTCTCACCCCTGTTTTACAGCTGGGGAGCTGAGCCCAGAGAGAGCCCATCACCTGCCTGAGGAGTGAGTGACAGAGGGGGGAATTGAACCCAGCACGCCTGAATCTGAGCCTTAACAAGCCCCCTCTGCCTGCCTCTAGCACTGGGTAGCTGTGCTGCAGGGCCCTTTGGCTGGGCTCACAAAGCTGTAGTAATGCAGTGGGAGGGAAGATGCCACGGCATGAGTGAAATGTGCTGGTGTCAGTTCTGCTGCAAAGCAGGAGAGAGACTCCTAGAAAAAGGGCTGAGATGGGACTTGGGTACCGATCCCCGCGGTTCCCTTCCCTGGACCTGATCCCAGCGCCGACTGGAGCCAGTGTGAGGCATTCCATAAACTTCAATGGGCTTTAGGTCAGGGCCTCTCTGCCTCAGTTTCCCCATCATCAAAATGTTTATAATGAGACATGTCGACCCTACGGGGTGATGTGAGGCTCAGTTAGAAGGGGTGCAGGGGGAAGGGCTTGTTCTGTGCATGTGACGCTACTTGGTTTCCTCCCGGTGCCCCCCTCCCAGACCGGCTCCATGGAGCTTCCCACCCGATAAGCCCATCACTGAGCCCTCAAGAAGGAAACTCCTCTAAGGATGTCACTGCAAGGCCATCCCCACTCAGGCAAACCCCCATAGAACTCAAGGGCTGCAGGGTCTTGAACTTTCCTCTGGGTTGTTAGTGCCATGAGCAGATTATGCAGAGAGTCAGCGCAGCCCTGGCAGCAGGAAGATTTGGGGAGGAGCCTCCCACGTCCGAGCCTGGTTATTAACCAGCTGATCTACTGTTTTCCCTGCTGCAAAGTCAACAATGAAACAACTCGCTCTCCTGCTGCTCCTCATCCAAGTGACCAGGGGCCGCCCTTGCGGTAAGTGGGTTTTTTTCCTCTTCTTCCTGGAAATAATTCTCCCAAGCCCTAAGGCAGCCTCCTGCCAACCAGAACTCACCCTGAATTAGCTGCAATGATTTTCTTCTGTCCATGTTCCAAGGCCAAGGTTTTCAAAGATGGGTGCCTAGGGGTATTATTATTAATTATTGTGATAGCACCTAAGTGCCCCAGTTCTGGACCAGGACCCCATGGTGCTAGATGCTGTACATTATCTATTAGGTGTATTACAGTAGTGCCTAGGTGCCCCAGTTCTGGACCAGGACCCCATGGTGCTAGACGCTGTACATTATCTATTAGGTGTATTACGGGAGTGCCTAGGTGCCCCAGTTCTGGACCAGGGCCCCATGGTGCTAGACGCTGTACATTATCTATTAGGTGTATTACGGTAGTGCCTAGGTGCTCCCACTCAAGCCAGTTCTATAACCTAGCCCCTATTTGTAATTCTCAAACTTATAAAGATCTTCCACTACTGATTCAGGGATGTGAAATAGTTCTTAGATGTACCTCTTATTAAAAGCATCAGTTCTACTTTATATATAGACAGGGGTGTGTGTGTCTTTGTGCGATTGTGTGTAGGGGGAGGTTTTGCATGTTTGTGTGTGTCTGAGTTTGTGCTTTTTTGTGTCCGTGTGTGATTCTGTGGGTGGTTGTCTATGGTTGTGTGGCTGTGTGTGTCTCCGTGTTGTGTATGATGGGGGGGCTGTATATGTTCAGTTGTGTGTGACTGATTGTGTGTCTGTGTGCTTGTGTGTGTGTCGTGGTTAGTGTATGTAATGTCACTCCCCCAGTGGCTTTCCCATGACTTGGGATCTCCGCACTGAGGGGACTGAGGGCTCTGCCATCCTGGCCACATAAAAGGTAACAGATGGAAACTCCTAACCCTACCTCACCCTGCTGTGCAGATGGGAGCGGGGGTTCTGCTGCACTGAAGCTCGCCATCCGTGACCTGCTGGAAAAGTGGGAGGACACGTACGTCAGCCCGAGCCCCCAGAGTAACCAGACCTACCAGAGCCTGCCCCGCAGCTGCAAGCAAATTAAAGCCACCCATATCAGGGCAGTAGGTGAGTGCAGAGGCGACATCCCTTGATCTTCAGAAGCTGCTTTGCTTCTGTTGGGTGCCTGCTCCAGACCACTGTAGAGGCCACAGCTGGGTCCAGTCGGTTCAGACGCACCCAGGCATCTCTGGGCTGGCAGCAGGGACACCTGCCCATCCATGGCCACTGGGGAATCGCATCACCAGGGCTGGCTCATTCCGAATACATCCAGGGGCTGACTCCAGCACGGCTGGGACTGACGATGAGCAGCGGCCCTTTGACTGGGGCGATCCGGGGGGAGCGCTGTGCGCTAAGGACATGTGCCGGGGGCCCTCCTGTTACCCGCACAAAATTCTCTGTCCCTTGCACACTCTAGGGCATCCCACCTCTACCTAGGGCCTAGGGCCAAGGAGGGGCAGGGGGCTCAAAACAAGGCCTGGGGCCTTTCCTTAGCCCAAATTGTCCCCTGGCCTGTTTCTCGGTTACACTTAGGCCTGGTCTGGGCACAGCGTCTGTCCCGGTGTCACTGTGTCAGGTTGGGGGATGGGTTTTTCTTGATATATTGATACTAGTCCAGCCTCAGTGTGAACACAGTTATACTGGGGGAAAGGAGCCTTTAGACAGGGACAGCCTATTTCCCTTCCTGTATGGGAAAGGTTATCCCAGTATAAAGCCCCTTTAAATCAGTATAAACTGCGTCCACACTAAGGAGTTGTAGCGCTGTAACTACACCGGTATCATTAAAGTGCTACAGCTTGTGTGTGGAAAGGCTCAGGCCCCGTCCTCTGGGAGTCCCTGTAATTTGCACTCACTTCCCGCTGCCAAGGGGGCTTCAGTGTCCCTGGGAATCGGGCCGCTCTGCTCCCGGATGCAGGGGCACGTCCTGCTCCAGTGACTCCGGGTTTGCGCCCTGCTGCAGCGCACTAGAAGCTCCTCACCTGGGCGTTTCCCATTTAATGGCCCTGCCCCTTTCCCCGGCCCTGGCTGACCAGCTCGGTGCTCCCACTTCCCGCCCCGCCCCCTGCAGACGGGATTTACACCCTGCGCACCGAGAACGGCGAGATCTACCAGACCTTCTGCGACATGACCACCAAGGGGGGCGGCTGGACCCTGGTGGCCAGCGTGCACGAGAACAACGCCTACGGCAAGTGCACCAATGGCGATCGCTGGTCCAGCCAGCAGGGGAGCAACGCCAACTACCCAGAGGGAGAGGGCAACTGGGCCAATTACAACACCTTCGGCTCCGCGGTGGGCTCCACCAGCGACGACTACAAGGTGGGGTCCCCTTCTCCATGGCCAATAGCTACCTGCTGGGGAGAGAGGGTCCATTAGAATGTGGTTGAATGCACATGGACAGGTGGGGGACACGGGCATGGGGGTTATATGGGGGGATGGTCCAGAGGTCAAGGTGCTCGCTGAGGGCTTGGCAGCCCTGGCTTCCTTTCCCTGCCCTGCCACAGGCCCCCTGTGTGACCTAGGGCAAGTCACCTAGTCTCTGTGCCTCAGTTCTCCCCCGTACAATGGGGAAGGTTCTTCTCTGCCTTGCGGGGCGAGTGTCAGGATACATATACCACAGCTGGTGATGTGCCTGGATGCCCCAGTGATGGGGGAGCCGGTTAAGTACCAGGAATGTGGCTGAGAGGTTTCAACTGGGTCCTCACTTTTCAGAACCCTGGTTATTACGATCTGCAAGCCCAGGACCTGTCCGTGTGGCACGTAACCAACAAGACGCCCCTGAAGGAATGGAAGAACAGGTCCATCCTGAGGTACCACACCGAGACCGGCTTCCTGTCCTCGGAAGGGGGGAACCTCCTCAGACTCTACCAGGTGATGGCGCTGGGCTGGGGGCTTTGGAGGGGCATGTGCAGGAGGGACCGAGTGGCTCTGCTGGGGGGCCAGGGGCTTATAATGGGACAAGGAGCTCTCAACCACTTGCTGGTGTTCACATCGCAAACCAGCCACTGCCTTGGCACTGATGTGCTGGCAAACTCAGCAAAGAGGCTGAGCGGCCCATGGAGACTGACCCCACCTCATGCCCTGGAGATGGGGGGGGGGGCCTTTGGACATAATGCTTTGGCGCTAGGCCAAGCCCTCGACCCACCCTTGAGCCCTGGCTTTGGGGTTCAGGCATCTTAGCAGGGGCATCTCCGCAGGGCTGGGGGTCGGGGGGGGGGGAACAATGCCGGACACATGCTGATCCTCACCTATTATCATTTACTGCCCGCATTGTGGCAGGTCCTAGTGAACCCCCCGCAGACCAGGACCCCACGATGCTAGGTGCTGCACGGACCCAGAACAGAACAGTCCCTGCCCCAAACAGTCTGTGATAAATCCACCTCAAGGGGCACCTTGACATGCCAGATTTCCCTGCCCACTGCTGGGGTCACTGTGCCCCACGGCTGGCCTGTACCTCCCCCACCTTGGCTCTCTGATGAATTACCATACATTTACAGAAGTCTGGTCAGGTTCGGGAACGATTTAATAACCACTCACGCTGCTAAATTCAGAGGGACTAGTTTGACCCGCGCTAATCATTACTCCCTCCCCATTCTCCATTAAAGAGACAAACTCGTTCTTACCTTCCCCAACTTTTATGGTCTCTTCTCTGCACATCCTGGTCTAATCTGTGGGAGTGGAGAGGGTTTTGATGCAGCCATAAAGAAACTGACCTGGGGTAGGCCATGGAAGCAGCTGCTGCTGAGTGGGCTCAGGGGATGGAGAGCAGGATGGTGAGCCTGGGGGAAGCCCTCTCTATGTCTGGTGCTGCTGGTGAGCGGGAATCCTTGGGACAAGGTGATGTCTAGCAGCCCAGGTGGGATGGGGCTTAGAGAGCTGGCAAGGCCGACTCATATGAAGAGCATAGATCACCTTTGTAGAGGTGTAACAAACTGGCCAGTGTATGATGTGTGTCCCTCACTCCACCCCGAGCCAGAGCAGATGAGAGTCAGTTACAGACAGAATCTTTAGCTCAAGCTGGAGCAACACATGCATTTAGCTCTGGAGGGCCGTGGGTCAGTCCTTGGCATTCGGTATCTACCACATGGACTTTCACGAGATCCCTGGGTCCCCTGAAATGCTGTCTTAGTGACACAAGTGTGGCGTGGGCCTGGGCATAAGAACGGCCAGACTGGGTCAGACCAATGGTCCATCTAGCCCAGCATCCTGTCTTCTGACAGTGGCCAGTGCCAGGTGCTTCAGAGGGAATGAACAGAACAGGGCAAATACCAAGTGAGCCATCCCCTGTCATCTGCTCCTAGCTTCTGGCAGTCAGAGGGGTAGGGATACCCAGAGCATGGGGTTGTGTCCCCGACTACCTTGGCTAATAGCCATTGCTGGACGTGTCCTCCAGGAACGTAGTGACATGGCTGTTCCACACGCTGGCCTGGAGCAGCCAGGTGCACTGGGACCCCGTGAAGGCCACAGCTCATAGTGACTGTCCTGCTGGGGCGGAGGGCTGGCCAGTGCTTCCTGCAGAGCTGAGCAGCTGCCAGCGGAGAGTGGAGGAAGGAGGAGAAGGAGAAATGGACCTTCCGCCTCTACTAAGGCGGAGGAGAACGTCACTTGCCTGGCTGGGAGAAAGAGCCCCTGGCCACCCCGCGATGGTGCAGTGGCAGCTCCCCTGGTGTTTAAATCGACTTTAACCCCTGGACAAGCGAGAAGGGGGTGCCAAGGAGCAATGTGAGTCCTGATGCCTCCACAGCACCCCCAATGAGCCCAGCCTCTGGCCACGGAGTGTGCGAACCCTGGGCTCGGTTTGCCCCCTGCTGGCAGTATGTGTGTGCCCATTGCACTTCCCTTCTCCAGCAGGGGGTGCCGTGCATAGATGGGGATTCATTGCCACCTTCCCCAGGTGGCAGCTTTAACATGTTACCAGGGCTCCCTAAGCGCCCCTGCCTGTCCAGAGGTCACGCTAAAGCAGCGCACATCCCCCCGCAGCTCCCTGACCCGCACTGCTCACTTTCGGGGCGGTCCCATCTCTGGGGGGCTCTGCGGAAGGCAGGGCTGGATCGAGCCCATTTAGGGGATAACCTTGTCTGGTGCGCAATTAGGAATATCATAGACCTGAAGACCAGAAGGGACCAGGATGGCAGATTTCACCCAGGAATTCCTGCCATCCCCTCTCACTGAGCTAGAGTATATCTTTCATTCCTGCACTGAGCCCCGTGACTGGGGGTAGCTAGAGCAGATCTCTTAGCTGACCCCTAGTCTGGCTGTTAAGACCTCAAGTGATGGAGAACGGAGCCACTTTAGTGGAACCGACCATGAAGCTAGGTCAATGCTGCTAGCCACGTTATTTATCTGGCTGCCCCAGTATCTGAGCACCGCACAGACTTGAATGTAGTTATCTTCACAACACCCCCTGGGAGGTAGGACAGTGCTATGAATCCCAGTGTACAATGGGGAAACTGAGGTACAGTGAGGCTAAATGACTTTCCCAAGGTCACACATGGAGTCTGTAGCAGAGCAGGGAATTGAAGCCTGGTTTCCCAACTCTCAGGCTTGTGCCCTAAGCCCTGGGCCATCCTTTCTCTTTTCAGCCACTCCCCTACCAAGGCCCCATGTAACAACATACCCACATTTCCCATCTCGCCTTAAGGAGAAGGAGGGTAGTCACGACGCCCTTGAAAACTGCTTGTGACCGGCAGGCTGAGAAGCCCCAGTAGTTAAACTGGCCCCCCACCACCCTCGCATCAAAGAAGGCACCTGGCTCATCCTCTTCCTGCAGCAGCTGGGAGGTTTAGGGTGTCTATGTTGGCATCCTACTGTTACTGAAATATCGGGTCCGCCTAGCTGAGAGCCAAAATCAGATAGACAGAGATAAGGAAAGATGCTTTATTCTGCAGAAAAAAGGAGAGCCTTGCACCTTGGTACAAAGACTCTGCCTTACACAAGTTTCACAGATCCTTTATACACATTCAGATAGAGACCCTTGCCGTGTTAACACTTGATTGGTGGTTCCAGACCCTGTGCTTCTACTATCTGGTCAGTGAAAACTAGTTTGGAACCAGCATTTCCTGGCTCAAGGGAATTAGAAAAAATACAGTTTAAAAGTTCAGGGTTCTGTTCTTAGTGTGGCTTCTGCTTCCCCCTAGTAGCCACTAATATGAATTGCCATAGGGGTTTTCTCAGGGAAGGGAAATCACTTGGTGACTTTCACACTACACTGGATGCTGTAGTGGCAGGGGACGTCCCCCCCCCCCCATGCTGCTCTCTAGAATTCTTGCCATGGATGTCTCAGTCTGATGCTGAGCTGCCAAAAGCACAAGTGCTCGAGAGGGAGGGGAACGGGGGAGTCCCATTCACTGTAACACGCTCGAGTTTATAACACAGTCAAGGTACTCATTCAGGCCTTGATTGCATCCACCCCAGTCAAGTGGCAGGAGCAGAATCATAGAGTGTAAGGCCCTTTTGGATAATCTAGTCTGCTCACCTGCATAGCACAGGTCAGAGAACCTCGCCCAGTGATCCCTGTATCCAGCCCATATCTGGTGGTTGAGCTAGGGCATATTTTTTCAGAAAGAGATGTCCAATCTGGGTGGAAGGGCTTTGAGTGATGGAGAATCCACCACAGTCCTTGGACTACACAGACCAGGTTCTCATTCTTACTGTCTGTGCTTCAAAGAAAAACCCCTGGTGCTGAGTCTCAGAGCCCGGATCAATTGACTCAAGCTCATGGCTGCAGGACTAAATAGCAGTGTAGATGTTCAGGCTCAGGCTGCAGTCTTAGGTCTGAGACCCTCCCCCTTGGCTGGTGTCAGAGCCCGGGCTCCAGCCCGAGTCTACACTGCTATTTTTAGCCCTGCAGCCCGAGCCCTGCGAGTCTGAGTCATTGGACCTAGACTCTGAGACTTGGCGTCATGGGTTTTTCTTTGCAGTGTAGACGTACCCTAAGTTACTGACGCTGGTCTGAGTCTCATTCATAATCAGATCCCTTTAGCAGGGAAAAGAGGCTTTAAAGGGGGCCTGACTTGGAGAAGCAGTGTCGTCTAGTGGCTAGAACCCTGGCTTGGCCATCAAGAGACCTGGATACTATTCCTGACTCGGCTGCTCTGATGGGTGAAATTTCCAAAAACACCCAGGTAATTTAGGAACCTCAGTCCCATCTTCCAAAGCGACCTAGGAGCCAGGTCTGCTCTGCAGCGTGTTGTTGGAATAGCTATGTCTGTCAGGGGTGTGAAAAACCCACAGCCCCTAACTGTTGCGCTTTGTTGGCAAAACCCCCAGTGTAGATGTAGAAAAGGACGGCTGTCAGGATAGGTGTTGGTCTGTCAGGTGTTGGTCCTGCTTTGAGCAGGGGGTTGGACTAGATGACCTACTGAGGTCTCTTCCAAACCTAATCTTCTATGATTCTATGATAGCCATTTGGGGTGGGGAGGTGTTACTGTAGTGGCACATGCCTGTCTGCACATGCTGTGTCTGCATTCGGCCATTCTGCCAGCCTAGCTAAACCCATATAGCTGCATTAGGTGGATAAGTCACTCAGGCGCTTGTGGAAATGTTACCCTTTGTGCCCTCCCACCCTTCCTCTGTCTTGTCTATTTAGATCGTGAGCTCTTTGAGGCGAGGACTGTCTCTAGCTGACTGTGCGTCTGTGTTCTCAGTCAGGAGCACTAGCACTGCCGTACTACAAACAATGAACTGCCAGAGAGGTCCAGGGGCCCGAGTGTAAATGAGAATCTGGCTCCAGGGCAAATGAAAGACCCGTTCAAAAGCAATTTTAAAATCTGAATATTTTTATTTAGTAACTTTTTTTTTTCCAAACAGAGAAAAAAATAGAAGAACATTCTCCCCCCCGCAATAAAATCAGACTTTTCATGTGAAGTCTTTCCAATGGATAAGAACACATCTTCCCTAATTATATATATATTATATAATTTTTTTTCAGTACAGTACGTAATTAACAGGCAAAAATGAACATCGATTTTTTTTCTTTTTAAACCAAATATGTTAATATCCAGATGAACTAAATGAGCAGTAGTGGGTTTGCTTTAACATTAAGCAGGTGTACGTATATCCCTGTTTGTCGGCAGGCCCATATACAAAGTACAGATATCAGTTTGTCATGCCACTAAATCAGCTTTGTTGCTGCTGCTGGTAATCTTGGATTAAACTCCTTGTTAAAACATCACAGCTCACCCTGACTCCGAGGGGCTACCGACAGCTGAGAATAGTGATAGAAAAAGGTTAGCAGTGTCTCAAGGTTTTATGTTTGATTATCATATAGAACTTAAATGGCAAAGTCCCCCTCTTTCTTTCACCTCCTCAAAGGAACGTGCTCTGTGCCATTCATAACGCAGCTTCCATCAGTGGCTGTGCAGATGGGTTTATCAAGGACGAGTGCCACTTCACCCAGAATTCAAACCAGCTCAAAAGTGGGGGAAATGTTTGTAAATTGAGATAAATCCATGCTCAGATCTGTATCTCAGGCCCCAGATTGCATGTCCATTATACATTCTCATTGTAAAATTCTCAACTGGGTGCAGATTTCTTACACCCTCTCATTTTGCTCAGATCTGGGGTTACTGTTATCTCTTTGTAACAGTAGTAGTTTTTCCCTCTCACATTTTATTATAAGCTGCCTCCCAGCTCTCGAGTTGGTCTGAGAACAAGTGAAGAATGTTGTGAAAGTGTTGCTTTTTTTCCTGTTTTCTTTGGTCAACATTTCAAATTGCAACAAAGACTTCTGTCAACATTTCAACTTCTGATGACAATTTTTGTCAACATTTCATATTTCAATGAAAATCTCCATCAAAATTTCAATGACTTTTTAATCAAAATTTCAACATTTATTTTTGTCCAAATTCCAGATTTCAATTAAAATTTCAATTGAAATGTCAGCATTTTTATCAAAATTTTGAAATTTTAATGATTTTTTTGTCAACATTTCAGATATCAACCAAAATTTCCATCTACATTGCAACAATTTTTTTCATCAAGAGTTCATATTTCAACAATGTTGTCAGCATTTCAGTGAATGTTTTTGCCATTTCAACAGGTTTTTTGTGCATGTTTCAAATTTGGATAACATTTCTCATTGAAATTTCAAAATTCAAAATTTTCGCCCTGGCTCGCCCGAATTTGTCCCTTGACCTTGATGGAGTCTTGTGCCCACTTCTCAACCCTCCGACAACAAAGTGCTCAGTAGTTCTGTTAGATTTCCCTAATAAAATAAAGATATATATATATTTCATTTATAGAGATTTATATATTTCAATAGATATTTTATATGGAGAGCAGAGATGTTCTCCATCTTTCTATCTTTACATTACATCACTTTGGACACCGTTTCTGCAAGAAACCAGCCCAGTTCTACAACAATGTGGCTCCGAGAGGGAGCTGAAAACTACTCCCCGACCCCTGATCTGTCTTAGCAGTCACCAGCATCATTGGTCACTTAGCACATGGGCTCCCTCAAGCTTGCGCCCATCTATCTCCAAGTGGGGTTGGCTTCTAAGGCATCACAAAGGTAGAAACCATTGGCCTCTAGCCCTTCAGAATCTCAGAGGGGGCTGATTCCAGGTGGAAGGGTTACCTAGATAGGTTTGGCCTAAATAGATAACATGGCAACAGCGTCTGATTGTATCACTCAACTCCGCCACCTAGGCACCTCCAATATACAGACAGCACGAGTCTGTATCTACTGTAGCTCAAGAAATATGTGCAGCGGAGCTATGGGAAGCACCAAAATGTGGGGTCTCCTGGGGCTTCTCAAGAACATCTTCGCCACATGCTTCCTCTGGAGTCGTGTGCTTGGAAACCCCCAGACTTGACACCAAAGTGGCTTCCACCACAAACCCCAGGCTAGCTTGAAATTTGGCCCCGGTTTGTGAACCAGGGCTGAGTCCTGGGACAAAACCCAAAGCCTCATTTCAATACTTTTACACAGCTCTAATATGCACTAGTGAGGCAGAAGCATTCTCTATGGATCTAGCTATATACAGTCTCTCTCCCTCTCTTATATATATTAATAAAGAACACAATATTTATACAGAGATATGTAACATTATAAAATCTGCCTAGCTACACCTTAGTATATATACAAAGAGAGGTGCTATATCTCTATAGAAGTATTGTATGCTAGATTAATACGTGCTGTTAATCATAACGGATACAGCACCATTTCTGCATTTGATGGTGTTTTACCATAACACAGAAACACTATATATAGTGTGTGTGTGTGTAGTGTTTCTGTGTCATTGTAAAGCATCTTATTACCTCTCTTTTTCACTCCTTACATTGTCTCCTCAATCCCTGTTCCTGTAAGAAACCAGTGTCGTTTCTCTGTGTGTGGATATGCATGCATTTTCATGTATATGCATGCATATATGTATGTGAATGCATGTATATGGGTGTGTGCATGAGTGTATATGTGTCAGTGTGTGTGTGAGTGTGGATGCATGTGCCGATGCTCTCCATTTTGCGTAGGAGCAGATGAGATTATTTAATTCCCTTTTGTTTATTTGAGAGCAGTTTAAACGAAGCTAAGAAGCCCCCTGTCTTTGGAAGCATCTGAACATCCGTGACTGCATGTGGGCGTGCGCATACACACGTGAGTACACTGGGAGACGGCGTGCTGTCGGTCAGGGTGCCAGGCTTGTTTCCATGCATCCCCATAAGTTACGTCCCTACACACGGATTTTCTCCCTGCACTGTCGCGAGGCTGTTAGGGTTAGCAGGACGATGGCAGACACACAGTACTTGTGGCGAGACATCCATGATTGCAGACGCAGCAGAACACTATCCCAGCCCCCTGTCCCGTGGGCTGGACCCTTGCCTGGCAGAACAGCAGTGGCCCCCGTCTGCTCCGATTCCAAGTGACGGAGACACCGTTCTGCTCCATCCCCCTCCTTCAGCAGAGCCAGGCCAGCATGGGGTCCTGAGGGCATGGGGGGCTCTGAGACACTTCCTTAGTCTGTGGAAATGAGAGTAGTGTCCCCAGGAGTCACATGGATCAGGAGAATATCGGATACTCCTGCTTCCCTCTTTCCAAAGGACATAACCACGGGAGTGCCTGATCGATGGATGGGAGCTGCGGATCCAAGCACACCAGAGCAGGTTAAAGGACACCATCCACCTCTGAAAATCCAGGGACTGTCCCATGCCAGTTCTCATCCCATGGGGTGGAACATCCTCTGGATTCTTGCCGGTGCTGGGCTGCAGGCAGGGGTTTGTTGTTATTGTAGGGATGCTCATGAGCGTTGGGCTGCACATGGTGGCTTATTTTCATAGGGTTGCTTGTGAATGCTGGGCTGCTCGCTGTGGTTTGCTTGTGAGTGCCGGGGTGCATGCAATGGGCTGTTATTGTAGGGTTGCTCTTCACTGCTGGGTGGGTAACCTTGCTTTTCTTTTAGAAGCAAACAGCACTGAAGCAAAGCAGGCAGAGCAGGGTGGACTTTTGCAAACAGTTCTAAGAAACAGGAAGGTCAGTCCCAGTCGAGGCTTAGAAAACTGCCTCTCTTCGCGCTGCGATTCCAGACAGCGAGAAACCCTCGGTTTGAGCATAACATGGACTTGGTTGTTTCCTTCCCTTTTGTTCCATGTGACGAGAGTTTGAAAAGAAGAAAAGAAGCCCTCGGAGCAACTCAACATCTGTGACAAAGCCAGGCAGGAGCTCAGCTCAGGAGGCAGCAAGGCTCTGCCTATGAGCATCACAGACTCATGCCCTAAGGGTGCATCAGAGCCAGTGTTGACCATTCAGAACCAGGAGGGATACAGCCAGGAGCGCCACCAGCCTTTTCGGCGCCCTAGGCGGCAGAAGGTCCCGCCCCCGAAATGCCGCCCCCGACAGCGGCGGCAGAAGGTCCTGCCCCTAAAATTCCGCTGACGACCGGGGCGCCAGCGCCTCCCAAATAGTAGCGCCCTAGGCGACCGCCTAGGTCGCCTAATGGGTTGCGCCGGCCCTGGATACAGCATTGCCAGGCCTGAGCATTCAGGAATCATGAGGCAGGTCCCTAAAATCATGGCTTCAACTCATGACATTGACTTTAAAGAAATCAATAAAAGTTGTGTCCTTTCTATTTGCCTTCTGGCCACTGAGCCTCTAGGGATGCATTCGGGCTACGTTGACCTGCTATCCCCTCCACCCACAAGGGCTAGAAAACTTCCTCTAAAACAAAACAAAACAAAAGCTGAGATGCCTATATTATCCCAGGACTCCGGGAGCTGGGGCATTGAGAAAAGCACCAGCTATCATGAGAATCACGATAAAATCACACGCGTTGGCAACACTGGCAGAGTTGGGAACTCTTGCTGTCTTATCTATTGCTTCACAGTGTGTCCTTCATCTCAGCCTCTAATACATCTTTAAGATATCAATGCTGCAAAGATCCAGATGTGAAGCCTAAACCCAATGGCTCCATCTTTAAAGGAGCTGTCGGCTTCACTTGTTGGCACAAGCCCTAGAATGCCAAGGCCATGCCAGGGGCAGGGCGATTGGGTCTCTCAAAGGGGGCTATGGGGAATAGGAAATTCGGTAGGATCTGACCATGTGAGACCCAGGTTCCTCTGACAAGGCTAGGCTGGAGTTTTTGTAATCGGACTCCTCAAACATTTATACCAGAAAGGCACTTTTGGGAGTTATGGGCCGGGGGAGTGGGGGCGTAAATGTATCTTCATATGGCACCTATGGGCCAGATTCTCCATTGTGCCATCCTTTACACCAGAGCCAAAGTGGGCATAAAATGCTCTTATTTCTGATCGGGTAGTGCCACACCCACTTTGCCCAGGGGTAAGTGACTGCGTGAGAGGCTGGGCAATGGGGAATCCGGTCCTGTCTGTTTGTTGTAACCTCGTGTAATTTATCTGGGCCGGATTCGCTCACTTATACTATCTGGCACCTTTGCACAGCTCTGGCAGCACAGAGGAGCTGCAGATTACGGCTACACCCACTTTCAGCCCTCCCCCCTCCCCCAGTATAAAGAGGACTTAACATGACTGAAAATCAGGCCCAGGACTACAGCTGGTTTGGCCTGGATCTAGCCCTCTGGCTAAGTGTGTCATGTTCCCCTCCCATGACTGGTCCATATAAATATACACTGAGCCTGCTCATACTAGCAGTTAAGGCAGTGACGCCTTTAACTGACTAGAGTGCGGCTGTGCCTTTGGTGTTGAAGATGCCAGGTCGATCCTACATCCTGATCTGTACATAGCTCACCGGAGTGGCATTTGCAATTACGTGGCATGTGCTTTTCCCTTTGGATAGGAATGGAATGAAGGCCCCAGCGTGGGGCTAGAGGTACTGTGTGGCTGGAGGTGTTGGAGTGTGCGCCAGCCTGTACAGGTGAAACTGATGTCCTCCTGACCTCATCTTGTCATGAAAAATCTCATGGTGCTCTTCCTAAGAGTACCTCTGGTATCCTGATCAAACCTGAATGCTGGTCATACCCCTGTATCATGTCCATAAGTTACAGTATTCTTCTTTACTTTATATGCGAAGCTGTTATACGGTGCTGTTGTGCATTGTTGACTAGCTGCCGTGTTCCACTCCAGAGGTGGCTGCATTTCAGTGGTTGGTGAAGTTTTCCCTTGCCTGCCTCGCAGGACAGTTGTCAGACTTCGTTATAGAATGTTTGAGATCCTTGGAAGAAAGATGCTAGAGAAGGGTAAGCCATTGTTTTAATGACCACACGAAGTCAAGGCCTCGATTTTATGCCGCTTGATGTGACCTGGTTTGTGAAATAGAAAAGGCCTATTCTGACTCTTCCAAGTGGAGGGCAGGGGCACACATACACAGCAGCCAGAACTCAGAGATACGAGAGAGAATACAGACATGTTTGGGGCAATGGGAAAAGTCTAGAACTTTTCTAAAAATCATCAAGGTTTTATAAAGTTCTTTCTTAAACACCTCTTCCCTCTTCTACTTTTGCACTGTCTCTGCCTGTTCTCTCCCCCACCCCGTGACATCTGCTTTCCTACCCAGGGGACTATTTCTCCACAGGAATTTTTTATAGTTGTTAAATGTAACTGTCAACCTGTTAAAAAATCCCATGGAAATTCTTTAAGCATGAAAGAGCTTTTACAAAAATTCTCTTTTTCTTTCTCCTAAATGGAACGTAACCCTTAAAATTCTGCAAGACTTGGAATTGTAGAACCCAGGAAGTGCTACAAGGCTCCAGATTCTAGAATCCAGGGAGCTCTGACATTCTAAATGAAGTGATCCAGGGATTCTCCTCCCAGCCAGCAACCAAAGCTTCAGCACCACAAAGTAAAGAGCCTTCAGATTCTAACTCAGGAAAAAGTTGGAGGTGGGGAGAGGAGGTTGGAGCTTAATCACAGCCTAACTTCAGACACAATGATGAATTTGTGATGCTCTCTGTTTCTTTTCCAAACAATTCTATTTTCATCCCCCGACAGACAGTGGGCCAGACACGCAGCTGGTGCAGACTGGCTTGGCTCTACCTGGATGGCACTACACCTGCTTTACAGCACCTGAGAGCCTGACCCAGTGGTTGATTTGGCAGGCGAGAGATAACAGTGAGGTCCCAATCATGTGTAGTCATTTGCTTAGACTGTCAGCTCCTTGGGGCAGAGATCATCTCTTTGTTCCATGTTTGAACAGTGCTTAGCTCGATGGGGTCCTGGTCCATGACTACCACAGTACAGAATAATAATTTAAAATCCCATGGCACATGTTGCACTAATAGGTGCATCAGCCTCAGCATCTTGGCCAGATCCCACCTTGGGTAATGACATTTGGCCAACCTAAATTCCCCCGCCATAACTGGATAAAAAAATCCTTCTTCATTTCCTGCCTTAAACTGCTGGGCAGTGTGGCCATGCAGCTGTTAAACAGCTGCCGAGCGTCGGCCCAGAGGTGGCTGCATTTCACTGTGAGTGAAATGATCTCAGTTTGTAATTGTTCTGTAAAACTGGCGGAGCTCTTGGGGCCATTGGATGAAAGAAAGTGCTCAGATGCCAGCTGGCCTGTCCCCTATTGCAGGGGAGAGACAGGCCATTAATGACCTTTGTCATCAGTCCTGATGGGAAAATGAAGGGAAGCAGCTGGGTTTACATCAAGGCTACAGTGCTGGGAAAGAACCCAGGTGAAGGCGGAATTGAGCCTGGAGGGGCCCCCTGCGTAGTGGGATGAAGCTGGAGAAGGAAGCTGATTGCCAATCACAACGAAGGCCGCATTGCTGATTACAATAGAAACCTTTGCTCCCAGGTGGGGCACCGGCTCCACTACATAGGAGCCCGTGGCACTGTCTTCAGAGCAGCTCATTGTGTGTGGAATGTGCCTGAACTCTGGGCTTCCTGCTGCAGCATAGGGCAAAGCTCCCGTCTCCCATAGCAGGGGCAGGTGCAGGCCTGCTGGAAGGCAGCACCACGGACGGGGAGCATGTCCAGTGATATTTAAAGTGGGAAAGGCACCAGCCTAGGCCGCAGGAGACCTGACGTCTATCCCTGGCTCTGCTACTGGCGTGACGTATGACCTTGACCCTGTCACTTTTCCTCTCTTTGTCTATGTAGATTGCTGGCTCTTGGGGCAGGGACTGTCTCTTACTACGGATATGTACAGCACGTAGCAGATGGGGCCTATAGATGCTAACGTAATGCTAATAATAAAAGCCCTTTGTGCTGGACTGAGGCTGGACATTAAGCGATATCATTCAGCAGCAGCTGTGTGATGCTACAGGGCGAGCTAGTATTGCAGCAGGAGGATGCGTGTGGTCTGCATGCCTGTATCTAGCCAGGATTCCCTTCCAGGACTGAAGACCCCAGGCCAGAATTCAGAGAGACCCTGACATAGGCTGAGAGCTGAAGAGCCAGAGAGAACCATAGGATCTGTCTATGTCCTGCATCCTCCAAAAAGAATCCCCCTTTATACTCATCATGGTAGGTGTGAATTTGAATACGGTCCGTGACCCCTGCAGAGGCAGCTTCTGCGGGCCTGCCTCCCCGCTCTGGGCATTGCGACGTGGACCACACGGTCGCTCCGCCACTCAAGTATGGTGTGTCCGCCTCTGTGGAGAGGTGGATGCACCAAACCTGAGTAGCGCTGCGACCGCCCGGAACGGGGAGTCAGCCCCCGCCCCCAGGGACAGGAGCCGCTGTTCCGGAGTGAATGCAGGCCAGGCTTGTTCTCAATGCCCCCGCAACCAAGCCGTGACTCTTCCATGACTATGGGTTTTTTCCCCCACATCTCCACCATTGAATTAACTAAAAATTTGCATGGCAAAGTCGTAGCCTTAATCACAGTCCAGCCCCCTCCCTTCTCCATCGGGAGATGCTCTCTCCAGTCCCCTGGCCTGGCAATATCTCAGGCGTGTTGTAATTATCCTCATTGTCTAAAGGGATAGGAATGGATGTGAAACTGACATTTGTAAGTTACATGGTTATAAACAAACAAACAATTTTTTTCTGCATTCAGGGAATATCAGTGCTGAAACTGACTGGCAGCTAGTTCAGGGCATAATAATTGTACTTTAATATCCCTGATGGGAAAAATTCTGTATGGTTTTGTAGGGATGAAACCAACGCTGAGCTCTAGAAACAGAACAGGGGGAGATAGAAATTATAGGGTTCTTCAGAATTTAATAGATAATCTAGGGTGACCAGACAGCAAATGTGAAAAATTGGGACAGGAGGTGGGGAGTAATAGGAACCTATATAAGAAAAAGACCCCAAAATTGGGACTGTCCCTATAAAATCGGGACATCTGGTCACCCTAAAATAATCTGAGCCTGCCTGTGGGTTCTTTGAACCAACCCAGAGATCATAGCAGGGATCATCTATCAGACTGTGGTGTTTTCTGTGGGACATTTCCATCATGTGATCAAATCTTTGCTGGTATTTTGCAAAGGGAAATAGCAGAACAACTCTGATACTCAGCTTTGGAAAGTGCCGCTGTAGCAGTTATTCACTAGGGATTTTGTAATGCACAATGTGTGCCATGTTAAAAGCAATGTCAAAATAGCTCTGAACTGTTACTGGCTGCTGTGTAAATATTAAGCTTTGTTTTTCTGTTGTTTTGTTTTAAATAACTCTTAACTCATTAAAAAGAACTCTCTGTGGAAGCTATTACCATCACTCCAGTTAATAAACTAAACTAGTCTGTCTGCATTTTTACACGATACCATGACTCTAGGGAGACAGAGAATTAAACATTGTTTCACTTCGTTTTCACATAGCAGAGAACAAATCAGCCGACAGGTAGTTCCCTGAATAGTCCTCTGCCTTTTAAAAAGTTAGAAGATCTATCCTGTTCAATCTAGAGCTTCTCCACTGTGTATGTTTGTCAGTGTATATTTGATGAAGTTTTTTTCTTTTTAAAACTATCATAAAAACCCCTCCAAAACCCTTAAATGAAAGAAACTGACCCATGAGCAAACTGTTACGGGGACCATGTGGCAGGAACAAAATCAATTTCAAATGGCACCCTAAACACAGACACCGTACTGCAGATCAGTGTATAATGTCCCCACTCAGTTCCCAGACTTCCAAGACCAGGCTGTGAACCACTGATCCTTGAAATGTGTGACAAAGATCGGATGTGATAGCCGGCAGATCAGAGAGCCTGGGATGAAGTGGGATCAAACATTTCATTAACACCGATCAGGTTTCCCATAGCCTCAGCTTCTGGATTCAGCATTTCTGATGTCAGTAATTTACAGTAATAAAGAACGAGATCACAGCAGGTCTGTTTGGGACAGTGGAGGTAAGTCTGGGTCTAAGCTGCATGTCTGTACCTGGGGCTTGGGTACAAAGAAGAGGTAAGTGTCCACCTTCATTTTAACTTCACTGGGGTATTGCTGGTTTCTGGCTTGAATGCAGGGGATTCATACTGGCTGGTGTGTCTGTCACCGCTGCTCTCTTCTGGATGGAATCAGAACTGCTTGATCACCCATCATAGGCCCTGTATTGCTAAGAGTTGATGAGGATTCTCCTTGAGCGCAGGCAGCAGTGGCCGGGAGCGACCACTGCCGGGCATTCCCAAGCCTGCAGCATGGTGATAACAGCAGTGAAATCCAAGCCAGATTTCTTACAGTGTTATAACCATTGTGTGGACAAGCTGATGATGCAAAAACTGCGCCTGGTTCCGGTTGAAGTGCAGCTTCCCTCGGGTGCGATGGAAATCTCCAGAGAGGTCTGGGAGAGGAACCCGGGGTGATGAGCACTGGATGCTGGCGCTGCCTGAGAGCAGGGACACAGACCCAGTGTGCAGTCTCTCTAATTGCTGGCTCTGAGGCCTGTGTGTGGCTCTGCCAGCCCTGGGTCCAGCTGTCCCTGGTGCTGAGAAGCAAGCAAAGGGGATTGATCTCCTGGCATGACCCTATACTGTGTGCACAACATCCCAGGAAAATAGACCAGCACCATGGACCACATGAAGGCCTGTGGACAGCAGGTGTTTTGAGCTGGGACCATTTCTCTTTTCAAAGCCTCATGCTGCCCTCTCTTCATTCCCATGGAGACAGTTTGGGGGGAGGGGTCTCAGAGATCCATTGTTTCTGTGGGCAAAATCCTACCCCGCATCTCCCCACAGCAAATTTAAACAGAAATGTTTTTTCCCACAGGGAGCTGGTGGAACTCACTGCCACAAAGGTCATAGAGGCCAGGAGCTTAGCAGGACTGGGCCTTTTTCTGTGTAACAAGAAGATCCCGAGTTGGAAGAGTAAGGAGCTAAGAAAACAACCAAGAGCTTTGGAACGGGCTATCCACCCATCTGCTTCAGGGCCAGTGGAGGTCAGGAGGAAACTTCCCCACGGGCAGCTACAGAGTTTCAGCCTCTGAGGACGCTGGTGCTGGCCACTGTCGGAGACAGGCTATTGGGCTAGATGGGTCCTTGGTTGGATCCAGTGTGGCCATTGCTATGTTCCTAGGTCCTGGGCAGGGGAGGGAGGTGCCAGCTTCTCTTGGGGCCACCTGGCACTGTCTCTGTCTTTTTCTGGCAGGTTAGCTGGGCATTAGGCTTGAGTCTGCGTGGCGAGGATGGGGTCAGTTCGAAGGCAGAGTTACCCCCCACACCCTACAGAATCTGTGTTCTGTGGTGGGAGGATGCAGTCCTCCTGGCTGGTGACCAGCTGTTCCCCAGGAAGCCCTGGTGCTCCCAGACAGTCATGTTGCCACCACCACGCTACTGAAAAGGAGGGATTGGAAAACGCTTTGGTGCGGGGGAAGGAAGAGTTGCATCCCAGCTGCTCCCTTGGGCCCAGAGGCTCCCGGACCCAGCGAGGGCAGGAGTGGCACTTTTGGGGGAACTAAAGCTGCCATCCTCCCGTGCATTCCTAAAAAGAGTGGAGCACTGGAGTTGCCCCGTGAGACATGGAAGGAAAGGAAAGGGGAAAAAAATGAATGAAAGAAGGAAGGAGAGGCGAAGAAAGAAAGAAAGAAAGAAAGAAAGAAAGAAAGAAAGAAAGAAAGAAAGAAAGAAAGAAAGAAAGAAAGAAAGAAAGAAAGAGACCAGGGGAAACAACCAGCTAAAACGAAAGGCTGAAGTGATTCTCCTTGGCGCTCCGTGTGGGGTGGGCAGGATCAGACGTTGCTGATGCGGACGCTCAGGGGGCTGCCCTCCCGCTCTGATTTCTCCCGCAAGGTCTCCTCCAGCTTCAGCTTCTCGGGGTCCCCGAACCGCACCGTCTCGTGGACGCAGCACAGGGGCGACGCCTTGACCACCTGGTCAAACAGGCTGAAGTCGGCCACGTACTTGCCGCTGGCCGAGAGGGAGATGACCGGGCTGAACTCGTAGCCCCACAGGATCTCCTCAGGCAGGTACGAGGTGCGCACCTGGCAGGTGGCGCTGGTCGACTCCACCGTGCCGCTGAGGATCACCACCAGCTCGAAGTCTCCTTCGCCCGTGTGCAGGGCTATGTCCTGCAAGGGACTGGAGTCGTCCACCACATGGTAGAAGGTGAGGGGTAGGATGAGGAAGGGGCTGTCGGAAGACGTGTCCACCTGGAAGGCCACGTTGACCTGGTTGAGACGGACGCAGTCCCCTTCCTTGGTGAGGTAGGTGTTGAGCAGCTTGCCGGTCACCTGGCAGCCAATCAGCAGGCTCTTGCGCATGTTGGCCACTCGGATCATCAGGCAGGTCTTGCCGTTGTGTTGGGCTACCACCGCGTTCTGGCTGAACTTGATGGTCTCAGCTCTCTTCTTGGGACGGGCGATCTTGGCCAGGAAAGTGCCGGTGATGAAGATCTCCATGATGGTGGTGAGAACCAGCTGGCTGATGAGCAGCACAATGGCCAAGGGGCATTCCTCGCTGATGTAGCGGAAGCCATAGCCAATGGTGGTCTGGGACTCCAGGGAGAAGAGGAACGCTCCAGTCAGCGTGTGTACCTGCATGACACACGGGGTGTGGTTGGCCGGGGGATCGAACTCCAGTAGGTCCCCATGCAACAAGGCCACCAGGTACCAGATCACCCCGAAGATGAACCAGGTGCCGGCAAAGGTGGCGGAGAAGAGCAACAGCTTGTAGCGCCACTGCATGTCAATGAAGGTGGTCCACAGGTCCTTGAGATAGAGGAACCGCTTGTCAGCGATGTGCTCCATCCGCACGTTACTCCGGCCGTCCTTGGTCATCACGCGCCGCTTGCGCAGGCCGGAGCCGATGAGGGGGCGGCTGTCGGTCTGGGTGGTCTGGCTGTAATACACCTTGGTGGCGGAAGTCATCTGGAAGAGAGGGCAAAAGGGATGGGACATGGTTAGCAGCCACCTCAGGGTGGGCTGAGATCAGACTCAAACGAGGGCCGTTGGGACTGAGTGTGGACAGCAGCTGGAGGAGACAGACAGACAGACAGTCAGCCTGTATGCAGATTGCTGGGTTGGATAATGTATTACTAAGTAATTTATTATTAAAGCTAATGAATGTTTGCCACTTTAGCCAACTGTACGGAAGGGAGACAAGGGGCGGTTTCTATTCGCTGTTACCTCTAGGAATGTTAAATGTTTCATTCAATGATCACCGTGGTGATTTTTGTGATTGAGATCCTGCCCTCTATCTCCACCAGGGACACCGTAGTGTGTTTATTAGCCCTTCTGATTCCTGGGCTCACTTATCAGTCTTTCTCCCCCACGCACTCCAAATACTGGAGAAGCCTGCAAGAGAAAATTGCAAATTAACCACGAGGGGGCAGGATTCTATTCGTTTTAATAATAAATTTCTTAGTGATACATTATCTTTTAGATTCTATGCCGCTTCCGGGCAGGGACAGTCTTTTATGTCTGTACAGCTCCCAGCGCAATGAGAATCCAATCCTTCTTCTTTTTCTTCTTCTTCTTGATTTAGTTGGGATTAGGTCCTGCTTTGAGCAGGGGGTTGGACTAGATGACCTCCTGAGGTCCCTTCCAACCCTGATAGTCTATGATTCTATGATTCTTAAACAACCCTATCAGTTCTTTGTAGGTTTGCTAGAACTGAAGTGACTTACACTGATAAACTCAATGCGCAGACCTCTTTCCTTCCCACTGTGTAGTGTCATGAAATCAAATGTGCCAGCTTTTCAAATGGGGAATGACACAGGGATTAAATACCCAGGCACGGATGTGATCTCCTCGAATTCATTGTCAGCTGTTCGATGCTGTAATTGGAAGCAGATGGGCCATGACTGTAATTCTACAAGGCCGGTGGGCGAAGCAGAAAGTCAGCGTCTCTTTCAGTAGCATCAGATCTAATCTGCCGGTCAGACAGACAGACCAAACAATCCAGCTACCTACCTGACAGAGAGGGGGAATCCTGCCCCATTGAAGTCAATGATAGAACTCCTGCTGACATCACTAGGGCCAGCATGTCACCCAAAGGGTCTGTCTACACTGCAAAGAAAAACCTGCGACACTGAGTCGCGGAGCCTGGGTCAATTGACTCAGGCTTGTCGGGCTAAAAACAGCAGTGTAGATGTTGGGGCTGGGGCTGGAGCCTGGGCTCTGAAACCTGGCCGGGGGTAGGGTCCCAGAACCCAGGCTCCAGCCCCAATGTCTATTTATAGCCCCACAAACCCAAGTCATTTGACCCTGCTCTGAGACGTGATGCTGTGGGGCTTTTATTGCAGTGTAGACGAACCCACAGACACTGTCCGTCTCTTGCCATACGAATCTATCTAGCTATCGAACGATTGTCATTTATACCTCTCTCTTTTTCTCCCTCTTCATATGCTCATCTCTTTCGATCTCTATCTATCCCCAAACACCTTATCTATCTATCTATCTATCTATCTATCTATCTATCTATCTATCTATCTATCTATCTATCTATCTATCTATCTATCATTGAAGCCTTCCCCTGTTTTGCCAATAGGACCACCCTCAAGGTGTCAAGTATCAGAGGGGTAGCCGTGTTAGTCTGGATCTGTAAAAAGCAACAGAGAGTCCTGTGGCACCTTATAGACTAACAGACGTATTGGAGCATAAGCTTTTCACTCTGTCAGACGCATGTGTCTGATGAAGTGGGTATTCACCCACGAAAGCTTATGCTCCAATATGTCTGTAAGTCTATAAGGTGCCACAGGACTTTCTGTTACCCTCAAGGTGTGTGTGTTGAGGGGGTTCCACAGGTTAAGGGTGTGGAGCTGCAAAGTATCCTCAGGTGGAATTAATTTTTCCACAGTCTGGTGCAGGAGGGGGGTGGGCATATGTGCAGTGGACTTTCCCCATCCTCCTCCCTTCCCCCCCGCCACACACAGCCTACTCCTGCCTGACACATGGCTTTCTGGTCCAGGAAAGGATGTAGGGGTTGCGCCTGGGGAGGGATGGAAGTGGCTGATCATCCCTTTCAAGATGGGAAGGAAGCCAGATGTAAATCTCCTTCTCTACCAGTACATGCCTGTGCAACCTGAGCTAATGGGCATCTCCATTAGCCGTTAGCAGTAGAGGGCCTATGACACACATCCAGGCAGTTCTGTACAGTACATGTGAATCCCTGAGACCACTGGGCTGCAGGCGGAGATGACGATGGAAGAGGCAACACCAGGAGAGGGCACATGGGGTGGCAGAGCTAATCCCCGTGACAGCCAGCAGGAGGTGCCGCTGTGGTGAGTGGACCCCGTGACAGACCCCAGGACCAGCCTTCCTCTACCATTTAATTCCTAGTCTTCCCCCCTACACATTTTATTTGTCGATCCTATCAGTTCTGCTCCAGCGTGCTAGCAACAAGGGAGGCATGAGGTCACCAGATGCTTTGATGGTGAGTTACCTTGGCCTCTTTCTGAACAGGGACTTAAAGAGTGTCGTCTGTTTAGCTTGTCAAAAAGAAGGCCGAGAGGCGACTTCATTACTGCATATATGGGGGGAGGTCAGTGGTTTGAGCATTGGCCTATTAAACCCAGGGTTGTGAGTTCAATCCTTGAGGGGGCCATTTAGGGAACTGGGGTTAAAATCTGTCTGGGGCTTGGGCCTGCTTTGACCTCCTCAGGTCCCTTTCAACCCTGATACTCTATGATTCACAGGGAGAAAATCTCAGGTACTAAAAGGCGCTTTCAGCTAGCAGAGCATGACACGAGCCAATAAGCTGATACCAGACGAATTCAAATTAGAAATAAGGCACGTGGTTCTTAACAGTGAAGGGTAACGAAGCTCTGGAACAAGAGCAGTGAGGGGTTCTCCATCTCTTGGTCTTCAGGTCAAGCCTGGCTGCCTGTCTGGAAGATGTGCCTGAGCCAAACACAAGTTACTGGGCTCAGCTGAGGGGTAACGGGTGAAATGTAAGGACTGTGGTATACAGGGGATGATCTAATGGTACCTTAAACGCTGTGAATTCACAAAGGGCTAGGGAAAAAATCAGGTCGTTCTCATGTCCCAGTCCCTTCAATAATAATAGATACTCCAAACCTCCTTTCCCCATTTTCCCCAGAAAGTGTCACTCTAACCCCACCACTGCCCAGAGCCCAGGGGGCATGATACTGTACATGGATTTGTTCTTATTGGCAGTGTAGAAAGATCAATAACCACCATGGATAAGTAGATCTTCGGCGTGATAGTGACTGACCCACACGTCAGTGGCCCAGCCGTAGCTGCGAAAGCTCTCACCGGACATGGATTTCCCACCCCACTATCTGATATGTTGGCGTGGTTATTATTATAGCCGGAGCCCAGGGCTCTGTGGTGCTGGGTGTTGTACAGGCACAGAGACAGTCCCTGCCCCAAAGCATTTAAGACAAGGCGTGGGATAGGAGGTGACTTGTCCTAGGTCTCCTGATTCCCAGTCTAGCCCGCTATTCAGCAGATCTCATTAGTAGCTGCCCTAAGACTTTACCCTGAGCCCCCTTTAACTTAGACTGGCTTAAGGAAGGCTTTGCCCTGGTCCTGTATCTCAAGTCTCCACGAGATTATGTTCGCCAGCCGATGAGCTCTCCTTTTGCAGCTAATTCCCAGGGATAACATAGAGCAGTACATGCAGTACACAGTGGTGAACAGGAGGGGGAGCTCAGGGAGTTAGGATGAGAAGGAGGGTGATGGTGCAGCTTTTACAGTAAGGGGGAGATAAAAGGATCATGTGACCCATCTGACCCCTGCTCACTTTAGCCACAGCACAACACCTGTAGTGGGATAACCCTGGCTGCAGACCAGGCCAGCAGGGGAGGGTGTCTCTGATCCTACCTCCGTCTAGTATGTAGACGTCCCTCATTACCCAGCACGGCAGTGCTGTGATTCCCATTGTCCCCAGAGCCTCCAGTGGGAGCTAGGCACCTAAATATCCTTGTGGGTCAAGCCCGGAGTGACTTGCCCCAGGTCATCCAGGAGTTCTGCGGCAGAGCAGGGAACTGAGCCCAGGCCACCAGCCAGCTCTCTAACCACTGGCCCATCCTGCCTCTTAGGGTGGGGCTGGCGCCACCAGAAATGCACAGGGCAGTCCCACTTCTCAGCTGTCTCTCCCACCCTGGTTACGCAGCACAAACCGCACAGCTGTCAGCAGGGAACCGACGCAGACGAGCCCCTCCCAGCCAGCAGACGCCTCTCAGGGTTTGAGTCCCACCGGGGTGGCTAGTTTGTAACTCATACATGTACACACCACAGTCAGCAGGTGGCCGGGAACCCTGACTCCTGGAGCTGCATAAGCACCGGCCCCGACCCTGATGGAGGAACCTTTTTCACATGGCTGTGGGGGCTGCCTGTTAGAGGTGACCCCAGTCCAATTCCCAGGTTGTCAAACAAGGCTGCCTACCCTTAGGGAGGCCCCCTAATGGGTGATATGACTGAACACGCTACGGAGCTGATCCTAAGCTCTTTGAAGTCAATTCGAGTCTTTCCACTGACTTCAGCTTGCTGTGGATCGGGCCCTGAGCCAGAAGGACTTGCACGGCGATTAAACCCCCCCCATGAGTATCAGGAGGGGGCATTTGGCAGCCGTTTCAGTTAGGATTAGTGTGACCAGATAGCAAGTGTGCTCCCAGAGTTACCTGGACACTCAGGGCCTATTCGCCACGTAAGCGCTAGCAGTTTAAGTGGTAACCAAGCTACGCTGTGAGCATTCTCAAGCAAAAGTCTGCAGCTTTATAACCATCCCCCCATATTGGTGAGTCCAGCGCAGAACCCAGGCCCTGCCTTTTTCCACGCTGAATTCGGCACGCTCTGAATTCCCCCCCCCCCCAGTGGAAGTTTGTCATGGAGGTTTCTTTGCAGGAAAAGCAGCTGCTTGGCAGGGAACAGCTGACAGATTCCCAGCCGGGGCTCGATGCCATTTTGCTGGCACGGAAATTTGCAGTGAAAAGAAAATGTTTTGCTTTTTTCTCTCGCCCCCACCCCCGCTAATCCACATCAATGTTCATTTCCTGCTGGTGGGGAGAGTTGCTTGGCAAAACTCTAACCCGCCTGTGTCCGGTTTCGTGGACTAGGCAGAGGTTCTGCCAGCCACGGAAATCCACGTGACCGCTTGTAATTGACATGATCACTGGGCTCCATGTGAACAGCACGACCTGGGTGATCAGTGGAAGCGACCCATAAAACAGGATGGATGTGCTGTGAGATAGAGGCAATTCCATAGAATCATAGAATCATAGAATCTCAGGGTTGGAAGGGACCTCAGGAGGTCATCTAGTCCAACCCCCTGCTCAAAGCAGGACCAAACCCAACTAAATCAGCCCAGCCAGGGCTTTGTCAAGCCTGACCTTAAAAACCTCTAAGGAAGGAGATTCCACTACCTCCCTAGGTAACCCATTCCAGTTCTTCACCACCCTACTAGTGAAAAAGTTTTTCCTAATGTCCAACCTAAACCTCCCCCTCTGCAACTTGAGACCATTACTCCTTGTTCTGTCATCTTCTATCACTGAGAACAGTCTAGATCCATCCTCTTTGGAACCCCCTTTCAGGTAGTTGAAAGCAGCTATCAAATCGCCCCTCATTCTTCTCTTCTGCAGACTAAACAATCCCAGTTCCCTCAGCCTCTCCTCGTAAGTCATGTGCTCCAGCCCCCTAATCATTTTTGTTGCCCTCCGCTGGACTCTCTCCAATTTATCCACATCCTTCTTGTAGTGTGGGGCCCAAAACTGGACACAGTACTCCAAATGAGGCCTCACCAGTGCTGAGTAGAGGGGAATGATCACATCCCTCGATCTGCTGGAAATGCCCCTACTTATACAACCCAAAATGCCATTAGCCTTCTTGGCAACAAGGGCACACTGTTGACTCATATTCAGCTTTTCGTCCACCGTAACCCCTAGGTCCTTTTCTGCAGAACTGCTGCCCAGCCATTCGGTCCCTAGTCTATAGCAGTGCATGGGATTCTTTCGTCCTAAATGCAGGACTCTGCACTTGTCCTTGTTGAACCTCATCATATTTCTTTTGGCCCAATCCTCTAATTTGTCTAGGTCCCTCTGTATCCTATCCCTACCCTCCAGCGTATCAACCACTCCTCCCAGTTTAGTGTCATCTGCAAACTTGCTAAGGGTGCAGTCCACACCATCTTCCAGATCGTTAATGAAGATATTGAATAAAACCGGCCCCAGCACCGACCCTTGGGGCACTCCACTTGATACCGGCTGCCAACTAGACAAGGAACCATTGATCACTACCCGTTGAGCCCGACCATCTAGCCAGTTTTCTATCCACCTTACCGTCCATTCATCCAGCCCATACTTCTTTAACTTGCTGGCAAGAATACTGTGGGAGACTGTATCAAAAGCTTTGCTAAAGTCCAGAAATAGCACATCCACTGCTTTCCCCTCATCCACAGAGCCGGTTATCTTATCATAGAAGGCAATTAGGTTAGTCAGGCATGACTTGCCCTTGGTGAATCCATGCTGACTGTTCCTGATCACTTTCCCCTCCTTTAAGTGGTTCAGGATTGATTCCTTGAGGACCTGTTCCATGATTTTTCCAGGGACTGAGGTGAGACTAACTGGCCTGTAGTTCCCTGGATCTTCCTTCTTCCCTTTCTTAAAGATGGGCACTACATTAGCTTTTTTCCAGTC
>QXTE01000412.1:58840-95737 GCA_003942145.1 Platysternon megacephalum
ATAGAATCATAGAATCTCAGGGTTGGAAGGGACCTCAGGAGGTCATCTAGTCCAACCCCCTGCTCAAAGCAGGACCAAACCCAACTAAATCAGCCCAGCCAGGGCTTTGTCAAGCCTGACCTTAAAAACCTCTAAGGAAGGAGATTCCACTACCTCCCTAGGTAACCCATTCCAGTTCTTCACCACCCTACTAGTGAAAAAGTTTTTCCTAATGTCCAACCTAAACCTCCCCCTCTGCAACTTGAGACCATTACTCCTTGTTCTGTCATCTTCTATCACTGAGAACAGTCTAGATCCATCCTCTTTGGAACCCCCTTTCAGGTAGTTGAAAGCAGCTATCAAATCGCCCCTCATTCTTCTCTTCTGCAGACTAAACAATCCCAGTTCCCTCAGCCTCTCCTCGTAAGTCATGTGCTCCAGCCCCCTAATCATTTTTGTTGCCCTCCGCTGGACTCTCTCCAATTTATCCACATCCTTCTTGTAGTGTGGGGCCCAAAACTGGACACAGTACTCCAAATGAGGCCTCACCAGTGCTGAGTAGAGGGGAATGATCACATCCCTCGATCTGCTGGAAATGCCCCTACTTATACAACCCAAAATGCCATTAGCCTTCTTGGCAACAAGGGCACACTGTTGACTCATATTCAGCTTTTCGTCCACCGTAACCCCTAGGTCCTTTTCTGCAGAACTGCTGCCCAGCCATTCGGTCCCTAGTCTATAGCAGTGCATGGGATTCTTTCGTCCTAAATGCAGGACTCTGCACTTGTCCTTGTTGAACCTCATCATATTTCTTTTGGCCCAATCCTCTAATTTGTCTAGGTCCCTCTGTATCCTATCCCTACCCTCCAGCGTATCAACCACTCCTCCCAGTTTAGTGTCATCTGCAAACTTGCTAAGGGTGCAGTCCACACCATCTTCCAGATCGTTAATGAAGATATTGAATAAAACCGGCCCCAGCACCGACCCTTGGGGCACTCCACTTGATACCGGCTGCCAACTAGACAAGGAACCATTGATCACTACCCGTTGAGCCCGACCATCTAGCCAGTTTTCTATCCACCTTACCGTCCATTCATCCAGCCCATACTTCTTTAACTTGCTGGCAAGAATACTGTGGGAGACTGTATCAAAAGCTTTGCTAAAGTCCAGAAATAGCACATCCACTGCTTTCCCCTCATCCACAGAGCCGGTTATCTTATCATAGAAGGCAATTAGGTTAGTCAGGCATGACTTGCCCTTGGTGAATCCATGCTGACTGTTCCTGATCACTTTCCCCTCCTTTAAGTGGTTCAGGATTGATTCCTTGAGGACCTGTTCCATGATTTTTCCAGGGACTGAGGTGAGACTAACTGGCCTGTAGTTCCCTGGATCTTCCTTCTTCCCTTTCTTAAAGATGGGCACTACATTAGCTTTTTTCCAGTCGTCCGGGACCTCCCCCGATCGCCATGATTTTTCAAAGATAATGGCCAATGGCTCCGCAATCTCATCGGCCAACTCCTTTAGCACCCTCGGATGCAGCGCATCCGGCCCCATGGACTTGTGCTCGTCCAGCTTTCCTAAATAGTCCCGAACTACTACTTTCTCCACAGAGAGCTGGTCACCTCCTCCCCATACCGTGCTGCAGAGTGCAGCTGTCTGGGAGCTGACCTTGTCTGTGAAGACAGAGGCAAAAAAAGCATTTAGTACACTAGCTTTCTCCACATCCTCTGTCACTAGGTTCCCTCCCTCATTCAGCAAGGGGCCCACACTTTCCTTGACTTTCTTCTTGTTGCTAACATACCTAAAGAAACCCTTCTTGTTACTCCTAACATCTCCGGCTAGCTGCAACTCCAAGTGTGATTTGGCCTTCCTAATTTCACACCTGCATGCCTGAGCAATACTTTTATACTCCTCCCTGGTTATTTGTTCAATCTTCCACTTCTTGTAAGCTGTTTTTTTGTGTTTAAGACGAGCAAGGATTTCACTGTTAAGCCAAGCTGGTCGCCTGCCATATTTACTTTTCTTCCTACACATGGGGATGGTTTGTTCCTGCAACCTCAATAAGGTTTCTTTAAAATACAGCCAGCTTTCCTCTACTCCTTTCCCCCTCATGTTATTCTCCCAGGGGACCTTGCCCATCAGTTCCCTGAGGGAGTCAAAGTCTGCTTTTCTAAAGTCCAGGGTCTCTGTTCTACTGCTCTCCTTTCTTCCTTGTATCAGGATCCTGAACTCGACCATCTCATGGTCACTGCCTCCCAGGTTCCCATCCACTATTGCTTCCTCTACTATTTCTTCCCTGTTTGTGAGCAGCAGGTCAAGAAAAGCTTTTCCCCTAGTTGGTTCCTCCAGCACTTGCACCAGGAAGTTGTCCCCTACACTTTCCAGAAACTTCCTGGATTGTCTGTGAGCTGCTGTATTGCTCTCCCAGCAGATATCAGGGTGATTAAAGTCACCCATGAGAACCAGGGCCTGTGATCTAGCAATTTCTGTTAGTTGCTGGAAGAAAGCCTCGTCCACCTCATCCCCCTGGTCTGGGGGTCTGTAGCAGACTCCCACCACGACATTACCCTTGTTGTTCATACTTCTAAATTTAATCCAGAGACACTCAGGTTTTTCTGCAGTTTCGTACTGGAGCTCTGAGCAGTCATACTGCTCTCTTACATACAAAGCAACTCCCCCACCTTTTCTGCCCTGCCTGTCTTTCCTGAACAGTTTATATCCATCCATGACAGTACTCCAATCATGTGAGTTATCCCACCAAGTCTCTGTTATTCCATCCCTACTATCATTCCGTACAACTCAGGGGCTTACACCAGGGCTTTAATTTGGCCCATTGAACCTTTCATCCCTAAGTTGCCAGTTCAAACCCAAGTTTCTGGCTCGCGATAAGCCACTCAAACTGATTTAACAGCGTCCACACAAGGGGCTTAAACTAAATCAGCTTTGAAACTACAGCTTGCTTGGCAGATGATTTTGTTTCCCCGATGAAAATTCCAGGTTTTCATTGAAAAGCAAAAAATGAACAAAACAAAACAAAACCACCCTGCAATTGTTTTCAGATTTCAGCCATGGAAAACTGATTTTTTTTTAAAAAAAAAATGTATATGAAAACTGGAATATTTTGGTACAAACACATAGTAACACTCCAAGAAGTTTACAGTCTAAGACAAGGCAAAATAGGTGGGCACAACAAGGAAGCGGCTGGAGAGAAGTTGCATGGTGGCTAAGTCCATAAATGGCTATTAGCCAGGCTGGGTAAGGAATGGTGTCCCTAGCCTCTGTTCGTCAGAGGGTGGAGATGGATGGCAGGAGAGAGATCACTTGATCATTGCCTGTTAGGTTCACTCCCTCTGGGGCACCTGGCATTGGCCACTGTCGGTAGACAGATACTGGGCTGGATGGACCTTTGGTCTGACCCGGTACGGCTTTTCTTATGTTCTTATGTTCTTATGGCAGGGAGGAGAGTGGAGAACCAATGCTAACATAGGATGTACTAGCACACATTAGCTGCGTGCAGTTCTTAGCCAATCAGGGGTGGAGATCACAAAATTTCCCATTGGCTTTTCAGCCTGTGAACTATTTTGGATTCTGCGTTATGTCTCTTTAATTATTGTTCCAACCAATGTACGGGTTCTGAAGGTCCAGCAGCCTGCAGTTCCCAGAATCTCTCCTAGGGGCATCCTGAAAGATAATGGGTCTTACTCTCCATCACTGTCATCATTTACATGAGTGCAGATCGCTGCCATTCTGATTTACCCCCACATTGCACTGGTGTAAACACCGACCTGAGGCGCACAGGTGCCGGGTGATGGAGAATCAGGCTCCAGTACAGTGTTTGCTCCACTCCACTGCTCTGGTCTAGGGCCTGGTTTTAATGAGATTGATGCTGTTTTGGCAGGGGTCACCAGGTGGCGCTCTTGCACAGTCATAAGAGTGGCTTTAGTTGGGGGTGATGCTGAAATCTGGGGGAGCTGTTGCAAGCAATACGGCAGTTTGGTGGAATCTCTCTAACTACAGTCAGGTCTAGGGGCAGAGCTACACCCTGGGAACCGGGCGTGGGTGCCTGGGCTGAGACGCCTGAGAAGAGGGTTGCCTGCCTGCTAGCTGGGACGCCGCTATTCTAGGACTGGTGCATATAGTGTAAATAAATGAGTTACATTAAAAAGGCCTCAGTCTCTGCAGCCCTGATCAGTCCTCCTATGGGACACTGACCTGCCAGCAGAGAGGTGACAATATTTACCCCAACAACAGCAGCTGCCACTCACCCCCCCTCCACCAGTGAACCTTGACCATGAGCTGGAGAGACCAGCCTCAGGGCTGAAGCGGGAGCTCAGTCCCTCTGACCTGGGTGGCTCTTGCTGTCCCTGCTGAGGGAGCAAACCTGGCTGCCGCTTGGGAAGATGATTTTTGTGGGGGAGACATTCGCCTGCTAGGAACCAGACTGAGACCCGATGAACTCGTTTCACCCCCGGGGAACACCCAACAGCTATAAAGGCCCCCCCTGATCTTAAACCACCCCTGCCACGGATTTGCTTGCGGCCCCCTAGACCTTATCTCTCTCCTGCTCTTCCTGGCTGCCCCAGCCTCCTCCCAGTGCTTCCCCACAGCCTCTCCGCTGGGGGCACACACTCCTTCTCCTCTGCAACTCCGGCCACCTGCAACCGGCCACAACAGCCTCCCTCTCCTTCACGGGCCCACTGCCCAGGCCTGGTCATTCCTTTCCCCGCTGGGAGAAGGGCGTGGCTAGGATCTGCATGCAGCGCGGTGCGAAATCCAGCCGCATTAGCAGCCTGTGAAAACCTCTCGCTCTATCCCCAGACACCTCCCCCATCTATCTCTCTGTCCCTCTAACTCTCCCCATACACACCTCTCTCTCCATCCCTCCTGTCATGTCCCAGCCCCTTTTGGAAGGGGGGTGGGTGTGTCTGATGGGCCACATCAGTCACTTGCTAGTTACCCTCCTCCCCAGGGAGCCTTGGGTGCCTTTCTGTTTGTCACATGCTCTGGGACCCTCCGATACCAGGACCCATAAAGCACCGGCCTGCAAGATGTCCTAACTAGGTCAGGCCTCCCCTCGCCAGGGCGGGCAGCCTAGGCTCCTTCACCCCAAGAGCGCTCCTCCCTCTCCCTCTCCCTCTCTTCTTTCATTACCCTCACTTTTTCTCAG
Organism: Platysternon megacephalum; assembly: GCA_003942145.1. Taxonomy (NCBI): domain Eukaryota; kingdom Metazoa; phylum Chordata; order Testudines; family Platysternidae; genus Platysternon; species Platysternon megacephalum. The sequence goes on from QXTE01000412.1 coordinate 63,987, forward strand.
TGCTCCAGAGGAGGAGCCGGGCCATGAGAATGCGGGAGCACGAATCCCCCGCAGGTGCACCGGCCTGTCAGCCAGAACGCCTCGCACACTAAAATCCTGTCTCACCGCCCGGCTGAGGAGTAACCGGGGAAGACAGCTCCAGTCACTGGAACGGAAGAGTGCGCCGGGCACAAAGGCATCTCCAGAATTTACTGGAGAGGAGTTCACAGCTGATCTTGCAGCTAAAGCACGGGACCGGGCGGCAGGATGCTTGGGTTCTGTTCCTGGCTCTGCTACTGTAACCACTCTGCATCTCGCTTTCCCCATCAGCACCACGGGAGACCAGTTTCCCAGGGCTGCTGTGAGGCTGACCGGTGTCTATAAAGTGCTTTGGGATCCTCAGGTGAAAAGGGCTGGGGGTAGTGATTGAAGGCATAGGGCACACGTAATTAGCGAGAGGAAATATCTGGCTGTGAAATGCAAAACTACAGGCCCATACCCATCGCCTGGTGCCATCACCAGCTACTTACCAGGCTGCCGGACACATGTTCCCATGTCTCAGCTATTGACCTCAAAGCACTTTGCCAAAAAGGGCAGCATCAGCACCCACAGTTTTACAGAAGGGGAAACTGAGGCACGGAGAAGAGAAGCGACTCACTTAAGTCCACACAAAAACCCCATTCCCATCCCAGAGTAGAACAGAACCCAGGCCTCCTGGCTGCAGCTCCCCTGCTTTAACCCAACACGTAAAATCCCAGCGCTGGGAACAGAACCCAGGAGCTCTGCCCCCCTGTTGCCTCCTGTACCCCACAGCTAGTGTCTAGTGGTTAAAGTAGGGGGCTAGGAGTCAAGACTCCTGGGTTCTATTCCCTGCTTGGGGAGGGCAGTGGGGACTAGTGGTTAAAGTGTCGGGGGGGCTATGAGTCAGAACTCTAGGTTCTAGGGAACCTTGTCCCAGGTTGGGGAGGGCAGTGGTTAAAGTAGGGGGCTATGAGCCAGGACTCCTGGGTTTTATTCCAACCCTGAGTTTTTCAAAGCTTGTGAGCCAGTTCCCCCTCCCCTCCAAAATCACGAGACTGGCTTAAAAATCATGATTTTTTTAAACTAATAAATGCTGAGCACTATCTATTTACCTTCTGGTTTCTGAGCCTCCCGTCACATTTTCAAGCTTTTCTCCACAGCCACAAGGGCTAGACACGTACGCTTCCTTTAGTGCCGACTGAGATTCTCCTGCACCTTCTTGGTTCTAGCATTTGGGGCTTCAAAACCCGCCACTATATATCATGAGACTCACCAAGGCCAGCTCCCCTCTAGTAGATACATCCCTAGAGCTGGGAACAGAACCCAGAAGGCCTGATTCCCAGCCCCGCTCCTCCCCACTCTATCTCTAGACAGAGGAACTCTGGGGCCAAACAACAGGGGGCTGTGGCGTGCCCAGTGCCTTTCCTCCTCATCTCTGCCATAAGGCTGGTTCCTGCCCCAGGGCTCCTGCCTGGTCTTGCCCCACTTCCAGCAGCCCGTGTCCCCTCTGCTCTGCCTGCAGGATGCTCTCAGTGCCAGCCTCAAGACCAGCTACAAGTCCGGGGAGCTATGGTGATTGCCCACCTGGGGGAACCAGCAGGGAGGAGGTGATGGGAAGCCGTGGTGACAAGGTGGATACAAGGGAGGGTCAGTTGTGTGTATCACGTGACAAATTTCTGTGGACACCCCTGCCGCACAGACCTTGAGAGCGCTTCCCTCCAGAGCTGCTAACCCGACTTCTCTGCAGTGCAGCTGAAAGCCAGCACCGCTACACAGCAACTGAGGGTGGCTGCGTCTTCGATGGCATCCCACAATCCCGTGGGACCCCAGTGCCACTGGGCCTTTTACTGCCATCTACCTTGTCATGTCATGTCCTGTCCCTGTAAATGTTTGAATACATCCCCCCACCCCAGTGAAAAGCCTCAGTTTCATGTTGTTTTTGGTTTTGCTGCCTGAACAATAAAGCTACCACCAGAGCAGACAGCGGGGTCTCTCTACCAGCTCCCTCTGGGTCTGTGTCTAAGCCCTTCTTGGCTGGGTCCAAATATAACATTTGGCGATGAAAGATTTCTAGCCCACGAGCGCCGAGTGCTGCCTCTGCCTGAACAAGAAGAGAAAAATGTATGCTAATAATACTATGAAAAGAGGGGGAAACTTCACCTAGAGGCACAAGGTGGCCAGCTGCTGCTTTTGCTGCTGGGACAGTGAGAACCAGCCAGCTAGCGAGGCGGAACTGGCAATTAACAACAGAACAAAGGAACAAGCTGCTACCTGGAGCTCCTGCAAACATAACAGTGAGGGGTAAGTAAGCAGCCCTTTGGTTGCCCTCATGCAAGCAGGCAGAGAAAGAGAAACAGTTCAGCCTGCACTGAGGGTCTACAGCTAGCAGAGGGAGCCCAAGCACAGCCGAAGGAAGAATTCTGCAGCCTGCTGTGATGGCACAGAGCCAGAAGAGGCAGGTCAAGTGCAGAATGTGCAGGGCCAAAAAAGACAGTTTCTTTGGGGCAAGGGACGTCCAGGAGCTGTGAAGTCCAACAGCAGAGGAGAGAAAATGGCAACTTTTCTGGAGAGTGTTGGTGAAGTTGATGACAATTGCAGCTCATGAGTAGCGTACCTTGAACGTTTTGAGTAATTTGTAACTTGCGACCCCATTCCAGACAGATGAGTTTCAACTTTGCCGACAGTGGTGGGTCCGAAGGCACATGGACTGCTGCATGACCTATTGTCTCCAGCTGTGCCCAGAACTGCCACATACACTGCAATTACTGCAGCAATGCAGGAATATTTTTCTCCCATCAATGATAGCAGAATGATATTGGTTCCATGAGTGACATCAGGGAAGTGGAGAGTCAGTAGCACCGTTCGTTGAAGCACTAAGGAAGTTGTCAGAGTATTGTCAGTTCAGACAACCATTAAGTGATGTCCTGCATGACCAATTTGTCTCTGGACTATGCAGTGACCAGACCCAGAAGAAGTTATTGACTGTATCAGCACTTACTTTCAAGAAGGCTGTTGAAGTAGCAGTTGCCCTGAAGATTGTAGAGAAGGGTTCTCTGGACTTTAGTGTGAACCAAGAAGTTCACTTCCTGCCTTGGTGAGAAAGAGGATCATGGGAACGTAAAGAATTTCTGTGTGGCCATTGTGCACAAACTATGCATGCTGAGAGGGATTGCTGGACACGCCAAATTATTTGCAGAAAGTGCCAGAAGAAAGGACACATCGCCGTGACCTGTTACACAGTTCATCAACCAGCACAGAGAGTAAGCGTCCAGTGAAGACGACACCTCTGAAGACTGAACCTAAGAAAGGAGGAAAATCGGGACTTCATAATGTAGGAAAAGACAAGAGCTCTAGTGACATTGACCAAAATCTAGCACTACACATGTTATCGGAAGCTGGAATCAGAGATGGCATCTGGATCATGCCCTTGATTGAAGGAGTTCCTACAAGAATGGAGCTTGATACTGGAGCTGCTGTTTCACTGATTCTTGCATCTACCTATCACCAGCCTTTGTCACAAGTTCCTCTGGAAGAAACCTCCACAGTTTTGAAGACTTAAATTGGAGAAAAGTTGTTCCCAAAAGGGATACTCCAGGTGGAAGTTCAACTAGATGGACAACCAGTTGTTTTACCCTTGTATGTGATTGAAGGAAAGTATCCATCATTATTTGGCAGACCTTGGCTTGAGAAGCTCAAGATGGATTGGATGGAGATCAAGGCGATCATGAAAGCAGCTTGAAATCATCAAGAAATACTGGACAGACACTCCACAATGTTTTTAAAAGAGCTTGGACAGATGAGAAACATGTTAACCAAGGTCATTGTTAAGTATAAAGCGAAACGTCTGTTAGTCTATAAGGTGCCACAGGATTCTTTGCTGCTTTTACAGATCCAGACTAACACGGCTACCCCTCTGATAAAAGAGTCCTGTGGCACCTTATAGACTAACAGATGTATCGGAGCATAAGCTTTCATGGGTGAATACCCACTTCGTCAGGTGCATGTAGTGGAAATTTCCAGAGGCAGGTATAAAGTTATTGTTAAGTATGACAACCAGTCAAAATATTGCAAGCCCAGAGTTGTGCCTTATGTTCTGAAGTCTCTGGTAGAAGCTGATTTGGATTGTTTAGTGAACATTGAGTCCTGTCACCAGTTTCACACAGTGAGTGGACTACACCCATCATACCAGTGATCAAGAATAGCTCAGTCCGAATTTGCAGAGATTCAAAGTGACACTGAATCCAGTTTTACGTACAGACTATGTCCACAACCTCGTATTGAAGATTTGTTTGCTACTATTAGTGGTGGACAGTGTTTCAGTAAATTGAATTTGCTCTGTGTATGCCAAAAATGGAGATTGAGCCGGCATCTCGCAAATATCTCACAATCAACACACAAAAAGGTGCATTTCGTTACAACATGATGCCTTTTGGTGTCACATCGGTACCTGCCCTGTTCCAGAAAGCCATGGATGAGATTCTGAAGGGACTGAATAGAGTTCAGTGCTATTTGGATAACATCCTTGTTACAGGAAAAGAGTAAGAGGCTCATCTTCAAAATTTGGACACTGTTTTGCAGCGTTTGGAAGACCATGGACTGAGAGTACGTTAAGACAAATATGAGTTTTTCAAACCTTCAGCTGAATCCCTTGGACGTGTAATTGATGCTACGGGATTAAGGAAATTGCCGGAGAAAGAGAAGACAGTTTTTGAAGTGCCCCCACCAGAGAACATGTCACAGTCACGTTCATTGCTAGGACTGCTTAACTAATACAGTAAATTTCTGCTCAATCTGGTGACAGTATTGGCGCCTTTACATGAACTGTTACAAGCAAAGACACAATGGAAATGGACTAAAGAATGTAAGTATGTATTTAAGGAAGCAAAGAAACTGTTGACATCATCCAAAATTCTTACGCACTCTCATGCTTTGCTACCATTGCAGCTGGATTGTGAAGCTTCACCAAATGGAGTGGGTGCAGTTCTTTCCATGCACATTTTCCCTAATGGCATGGAGAAACCAATTGCCTTTGCATCACAAACACTCGCCATGCCTGAGAAGAGCTATGTGCAAATAGAGCAAGAAGCTCTCAGCATTATCTTTGGAATTTGGAAATTCCATGCCTATCTCCACGGTGGACATTTTACCTTGCTGACGGATCATCACCTGTTACCTTCAAGTTTGGACTGAAATGTGGAATTCCATCATTAGTTGCTGCTTGTATGCAGTGATGGGCATTACTACTTTCAGTTCATTCCCATACTATTCAATTTGGCTGTCACACCTAACATGCTCAAGCTCCCGTCAATGCAAAGAAACTTGGACAAAGTGTTCTATCTCAGTTTGATGGATAGGTTACCCATCGCTAGCACAGACATCAACAAAGAACCCACTGAGGATGCTGTTCTTTCTCTTGTGAAGGGAATGATACCACAAGGATCAAAAGAATCCTCAGTTTACACACCACGTGTCACATCAACATGAATTATCTGTGAATCATGGTGACATCTTATAGGGAAAGTGAGTGATCATTTCGAAATCACTTTAGTCTCAGATTATGGAAGCTCTTCACAAAGGTCATTTGGGCATTGTACGGAGGAAGGCAATAGCCTGGAGTCGTGTCTGGTGACCAGTGAATGACGATGATATTGAGAGGAAGGCAAAATGCTGTATTATGTGCCAGCAAATTCAGCATGATCCTGGCCCAGCTCAGATACCCCCATGGTTGTGGCCTCAGGCTCCATGGACACATATTCACATGGACTTCGCTGCACCATTAGAAAGTTATATGTTCTTGGTTGTAGTTGATGCCCATTGGAAATGGCCCGAAGTTTTCAGAATGACTTCTACTGCAGCTACCAAGACCACTAGGAATCTTCAAACCTTGTTTAGCCAATTTGGTTTATTGTTACAGCTGGACAATGGACCTCAGTTCTGCTCTGAAGAATTTCAGAGGTACGCTCTGCTCCATCCATCCTGCTACAGAAGGACTAGTGGAACGCTTTGTACAGACACTCAAGCACGTCTTAAAAGCTAACAGGTCTATTTTGAGTCCTCAGCTGAAATTGGACAATTTCTTGTTTGCTTCAGGAACACACCACATGCTACTACCCTGAAGTCACCTGCAACTCTTTTCTTGAAGCCATCTTTGCAGAGCTGTTGGGAATGGCTTCGTCCTGATGTTGCCTCTCATGCGTAGACAAATCCCAAACTCTACAAATTGATCGACGACATGAGACGCGTCATCATTCTTTTCAGGTAGGAGACTTAGTCTCGACCCGCATCTATGGCAATGGAGTGAAATGGATACCCGGAGAACTTGTAAGATGCATGGGTCCAGTTTTATTTGTGGTGAAACTATCCAATAGTATTTTATGGAAACGACATATGGACCAATTGCGGCCTCAATAAGTACCGGGGTCTGGGGATGTTCCAACAGGACTTTCTGCTCCTCCAATCGAACCTCCTTCCATTACAACTCCTAATTTTGGTGACTTGTTGGGAGAAACGTTGGTACCAGATCCAGTTGATTCCATACCAGAGCCAGCTGATTGCTTACCACTGACTGCGCCTGTTGTTCAGGACACTGCCGGACCACCATCACCATGTTGTCCCCAGACAGCATGGAAACCAGGGGTGTGCCTGCACTTATAAATTGTTTGTTTAATATATTGCTATTCCAGGGAAGAATAATCCCTCGATCCACCCACAACTTTTTGTTAGTGTTTTATGATAGCCATGTAAAGCATAATAATGTACGTATATTTGGTAAGTTTTTAAAAGTAGGGTGGAGGAATGTGATGTCCTGTCCCTTTAAATGTCGGCGTATTCCCCCAACCCAGTGAAAAGCCCCATTTTCCTGTTGTTTTCAGTTTTGCTGCCTGAATAATACACCTACCACCAGAGCAGATAGCTGAGTCTCTATCAGCTCCCTCTGGGTCTGGGTCTATCTCCTGCTCTACTCCGTCCAAATATAACAGACTGTTACTTGACTGGAAGCCACTTCCCCCCCCATTTGTCCCCATAGAAGTGGGGGTGCTTGCTTGAGTGTGACTACAACCTCATGCTCTGGGGAGGCTCCCATCTGCCCCCCACTTGCCTTGGTGTGGCTGGAGGGCTACACCGAAGGATCAAGTCTTTCCACTCCAGAGACTGGGGCGGGATGGGATGCAAATGTGTCAAGGGAGAGAGGGGGGCTGGAAGGCGGCACTCCAGCATGAGGAGGAGAGGGGGCCCTGCCATCTTACATAAGGCCCCAAAAGCTGGGCTTTCTCTCCCCTTGCTAATCCCCATCCTGGGAGATAAATAGAACCAGACACAGACAAAACCCGCCGGGGAAGAAAGCGATGTGTGTTTCTGACTGAGTCACGGCCAGGCTCCCCCCGCCCCTTTGCTTCCCCCAGCCCCGATCTCCTTCCCTGCAAACAGAAAACAAGCCGGGAGGGAACAAGAAAGGCCCTTTTCATCTTCGCGTCAATGTTTGGAAACTTGTCCTGGAAGCGAAGAGCTGGCTCATTCCCCCCCCCCCCCCCCCCGGAGTCACACGGCCCCTGCGCCGCCCTTTCTTGTTTCATTGGCCTTTCCGGTGGCTGGGGGAAGGAGGGGGACAGTGCGGTGTTGGGGGGCAGAAGGGCCAGGAAGTGTCTTTCTGTGCATCTACCCCATTCGCCTGATCGCCCATCTCGCTCCACACAGGCTTTGTGCGCCTGTCCATCTCTCCGGCTGCTGGAACGAGGGCAGAACGGTCCTTGCCCAGAATATGCCTGCAGTTGGCACCACCGGGCTCCTCTCCTCAGGCCTGGGCGGAAGGAGCGGTGCCAAGTGCCAGGGGCGTCTCTGGTGTGAGGATAAATCCCCCTTCGTTATAATTCAGACGGGGTGCAGAACTGAGATGGAGCTGAGGGTGGGGGACACTAGGTGGCATTTTGGCTCCCTTTTGTCAGACTTGGCCCCATCTTTGGCTGAGTCATCAAAATGGCCTTGCTTCCCCCTCGTTAAACTCTCCTCAAAGGATGGCGTCTCTTTCCTTTGAGGGTCCCCTCAAATTACCGATGCATGTGGCCATCCAAGAAAGAGAGAGGCTGGAGCATTGATCAGCTGGCCATGCTCCGGGGAAGCCCTGTGTTAATATTCTGCAGTGCACAAAGCAGGGTTAGGCTGCATTCCCAGTCACCGGTGCCTTTCATCCTGCCTGACATCTCTCCCACCCCCTCACCAAGAAGAAGGATGCTGACAAGCAGACGGCCTTTATTTTTGGCTTTCCAAGTGGATCAGATTATGCTCACAGTGACAGATTTTTTTTAAAAATAAATCTTCCTCCCCAGGGCCTCCTCCCAAGCCCCCTCTTCCAGCATCGCCAGCTGTTGTGGTCTTATTGTGAGACCCGCGATATTTGCTGTTTTTCTTTCAAGCACCAGCTCCTGGAGCCAGGGGATTATGTGCCTCCAGGTTGAACAGAGAAGCTGGAAAATGTGAGCCCTGAAGATCCCACTATTATCACCGCCTGAATTTTAACACAACCTCAGAATTTCTGACGGGGCCTGCTCATGGAGTTTGAATGCTTGGCGAGGGCAGTACATGAGTTACAGTAGTTATGTGACCCCACAGTCATCTGCCCAGCACCTAACGAGCTAGCAAAGTATCGGTGCGGTTTTATAGACTGGGAGGATGTGGCACAGAGAAAATAATCAACTTATCCAAAGTCACCCACAATCACCAACACAGGAAGGACTTAAACACAGGTCTCCCCCATTGCAGCCCCATGCCCCTAACCCTATACCATCCTTTCTCCACTACACCCAGCTCCCTGTGCTGTGCTCTCACCCTCCCCTATGGGCCTGATTCTTAGGTCCAGCAAAGCTGTGCCCAGCAGGGTTGCAGAGCAAGTTTAAAGTTTGTCCCCGGTCCCGCTGCAGCATGCGCTGCTCTAACTTCTACAGCTCCAAGGGGCCATTCCAGCAGCCAGGACCAGCCAGAGAACCAGGAGTTCTAGCTGCATCCCCTTTCCTCTGGCCACATCCCCCTACTTAGGATGTTGTGAGCTGGGGGACGGGGGGATCCAGAGAGGAATCAACACAAACACACCCTCTGCTGCACACACACCTCTGGGACACAGGGCTTGTTGTGGCATAAGGGTGGCTATTTGGGTAGGAGCCCCTTGTTAAAATAGTGGCAGCAAATCATATGACAGGAGTGGCCCTGGGCTCCCCACCAGCTGGGCACTTTATACTATTGCCCAACATACCTGCTCCTGGGAGAGGCCAGGACTGGATTAGCCGGGCGCTCCCCCACAGCCAGTGCTCCTGCCCCACTCCCCACAGCGCCTCCTGCTGGGAGAGGCCAGGACTGGATTAGCCGGGCGCTCCCCCACAGCCAGTGCTCCTGCCCCACTCCCCACAGCGCCCCCTGCTGGGTCAGACCAGGACTGGAGTAGCCGGGAGCTCCCAAGAGTAACTGCTCACCTAAAGCAGCATTACTCTGACTTTTGGAAGCTGGCCCCCACTTCAGGAAACTGAAACCAGCCGTTACCCCTTGTGCCCTGCCATGTGCTGTTGAAGGCCTATACATCTTCAGTCCCTTCGCATGGCTAGGCCTCTACATTCCCCCGNTTGCCCAACATACCTGCTCCTGGGAGAGGCCAGGACTGGATTAGGCGGGCGCTCCCCACAGCCAGTGCTCCTGCCCCACTCCCCACAGCGCCTCCTGCTGGGAGAGGCCAGGACTGGATTAGGCGGGCGCTCCCACACAGCCAGGACTCCTGCCCCACTCCCCACAGCGCCCCCTGCTGGGTCAGACCAGGACTGGAGTAGCCGGGAGCTCCCAACAGTAACTGCTCACCTAAAGCAGCATTACTCTGAGCTTTGGAAGCTGGCCCCCACTTCAGGAAACTGAAACCAGCCGTTACCCCTTGTGCTCTGCCATGTGCTGTTGAAGGCCTATACATCTTCAGTCCCTTCGCATGGCTAGGCCTCTACATTCCCCCGCCCCTTCCCCTCAGCAAACACACAAAGGTCTCCCCTCTGGTTTCTCACACGGTGTGCAGTGAACTAGTTAACAATGGTGACATTTAAAGCCCCCTCAAGGGCATCTGAGTCCACCCCCATGGAGATTCCTGGGGTAGCTCTCACCTTGGAGGGATTGTTTCAGGCTCTCTGCAAGCTCAGACAGGCGCCTGTGCACCAGTTACACTCAGATCCCATTTTCCAGGGGTCCTTCTTGACCACAGCAGTTAGACACTTGGCTTGTTCTTCCTTTAAATGAATGAGGAGACTCTGGAGAACAAGCTAGAGGCTTGTCTGAGCCCCCCGCCCCCCGCACACTTCAGGTAACACTTCAGCCCCGCAGGTGCCCTTGGTTGGAGCTGGAAGGGCAGGAACTGGGCTCCTCTCCCCAGGCAGCAGCCCCACTCTGCCCGCCATCATTCATCCAAAAGCACACTGTGCAAAATCTGAGCTGACAATCTGCCTCCACGGTGAATAGCCGGCAGATCTGGTTCCATGTAACCTCACTCCCGGGACCTTCTCCAAGCAATTTTCTGGAAGGGCCTCGGAGCTTTTGGAGTCACAAAAGGTGAGTGTGCGCGCCGAGCAGTAGGGGCCCCTCTCCGATAGTTCTGGGGGCTGGCAGGGGCCAGGGAACGGCCATGACGGCCTCCGAAGCATAGGGGAGAAAAAGACGGGGTTTGCAGAACTGAGGCTGGAAGCAGGATTGTAGAGACGCTCGCAAGGAAGGGTGCCGGAGCTTCGGGTTAGGGAGAGCTAGAGGAGCTAGGTTCAGTTCCCAGCTGCAGCAAAGCTTCCCTTGGCGAGTCACTATGGGTGTGTTTCCACAGCAACTAGACACCTGCGGCTGGCCTGTGCCAGCCGACTCCCGCTTGTGGGGCTCGGACTGCGAGGCTGTTTCATTGCTATACAGACTTCCGGGCTCAGGCTGGACCCCAATCTCTGGGATCCTCCCACCTTGCAGGGCCCTAAAGCCTGAGCTCCAGCCTGAGCCTGGAAGTCTACACAGCAATGAAACAGCCCGGTGAGCCCAAGTCAGCTGGCACGAGCCAGCCGCGGGTGTCCAGTTGCTGTGGAAACAGACCCTTGGTGCTTCAGCTGCCTGCTGTGAAAGTGGGGCTAAAAATCCTTCTCTTGTCCCTTTAGATTATAAATGCTTTGAGTAGCAGTGCCGGGGCCTAGCACAAGGGGCCCCTGCGTGCGGTTCGAATACATGGAATAACAAAGGCCATAAAAGGGGTGACATGATCACAGGCTATAAGTACCTCCGTGGGGAACGAATATTTAATAACGGGCTTTTCAGCCTAGCCAAGAAAGGCCAAACACCATCCAATGGCTGGAAGGTGAAGCTAGACACATTCTACGTTTTTAACAGTGAGAGTAATTAACCATTGGAACAACCTGCTAAGGGGCCGTGGTGGAGTCTCCACCACTGACCATTTTTAAATCAAGACGGGATGTTTTTCTAAAAGCTCTGCCCGTGGGAATTTATTTGGGCAAGTTCTCTGGGGGTCTGCTCTACAGGAGGGCAGACAGGTGATCACAGTGGTCCCTTCTGGCCTTGGAATCTATGAATCCCCCCCGCAAAGCTTTTGTAACACCCTGACTGCCAAAAACACCAGGCCCGTACGCACCCTGACCTCCTTTGTTCAGTCTCTCCTTCCTAAGCACTGATTTGGTGTAGCAGTGTGGAAAATGTCAGCATTCGAAGGGTTAAATCCCCCAAAGAAACACACACACACACACACCCTCTCGTGGCACTGAACCACACACACCCCTGTGATGGCATTCAGCATGCTTGCCTGCAGTTTAACATCCCAGTGCTCCTGGCACTATCTTAATGGTCCATTGTTCCACTAAATCTAGGAGAATAAAACCCTAAAGAGATAAAAGCTAATGGGAGGGTGCAGGCCTGGGGGATTTCTTTGATTGTTACTGAGCTGCACACACAGCTGCCTCTTAAACACATGCTCATGAAGAACATTTTTATTTATTACTGTCTAGATGGCATTTGACTTCAGTTATTTAAGGGGGAGAGGGATAGCTCAGTGGTTTCAGCATTGGCTTGCTAAACCCAGGGCTGTGAGTTCAATCCTTAAGGGGGCCATCTGGGGCAAAATTGGTCCTGCTAGTGAAGGCAGGGGGCTGGACTCAATGACCTTTCAGGGTCCCTTCCAGCTCTATGAGATAGGTATATCTCCATATATATATATATAACTTTTTGCTACTAGGAAGGTGCTTGGTTGGGCGGCGGCGGGGCGGAGTTGTGAGGACAGGGGAACAGAGGAATTAGATGGTTTTGAGAGGAAGTTATTAAAGAGATTGATCTTATAACAAAATAACGGCTTCCTAGCCGTCTCCTGACCTGCTTACTTAATGATCCAGGGAAGGATCTGCATTGTAAACAGAACAACACATTAATGTCTTGTTTTTTATTGTTAGCAGCTAGACTCTGGGTTGGAAAAATGTGACGCTCCTATGGAACTGGGGCATAATAAAATATGGACAGCCTTTGTAATGGAAAAGCTTTCACCCCAAGTACGGGCACAAGAGAAGCTCCAAAGAGACGATAGGGATTTAGAAATTTGGTCGCCCTGTCGAGCGTTGTCAGAGGAGAAGGGCTCCCCAGCCAGCAAACCAGAATCTAGCCAGGTTCTTTGAATATTAACTTGATCCTGAATAAGTAACATAGGGTGTAGGATGTTCATGTTTTATTGTAACTTTGGCTTAATAAAAAGTGTCACAAAACCCTAACAAAAAAACAGGTTCATGGAAACAAGAGCTGGAAAAAGGCCTGGTAGAGTCCAGCTAGACTCCCAGCCCTCCTCCCCAGCCCCATACCCCCATGGGCAGGGCAGGATCATTCCTTAAGGCCTTGTCTACACACACAAGTTGTACTGATTTAACTGTGCTGGTCTAGATAAAGCAGAGCAACGTTCCTAAGGGCTGGTTGATGCCATAAAATTAGACGGACCCAGCTATGTCACTCGGGGGTGTGAAAAAGCCACATCCCTGAGCAATATAGTTAAGTCAACCTAAGTCCGCAGCATAGACAGCACTAGATCGCTGGAAGAATTCTTCCGTTGACCTAGCCACCGCCTCTTGCGGAGGTGGTAACACCCAGGGGAGAACCCCTCTGGTCAGCATAGGTCATGTCTACATTGTAGTGCTGTGGCGTTTTAAAGTGCAGACATAGCGTAAGAGGGGCACTGTCATATCAGTAGAAAGGTGCTTATCCTGCTATAGCGACTTCAGTGTGAAAAGGGGAATAAACGATACTGGTACAAGGTACCTTTATGTACCAATATAACACACCGGTATGTACCAGTATAACATACTCTCCCAGTATAACACACCAGTGTGTACCAGGATAACACACTTGGGGGTGAACTGGTATAATTGTAGAGTTAAAAAATAACCCTGCGTAGTGATTCTGGGACAAAAAGTCTGTGTGCAGAGCATGTACCAGGTGCAGTTTTAAATGTCTCAAGCCAGGGTGCTCCCAGCCCCCTTCCCTCTGGAGATGACCATCAGAGGAGTGAAGTTCTGGAACAGCCTTCCAAGGGGAGTAGTGGGGGCAAAAGACATATCTGGCTTTAAGACTAAGCTTGATAAGTTTATGGAGGGGATGGTATGATGGGATAGCCTAATTTGGGCAATTAATTCGTCTTTGACTACTAGCAGTAAATATGCCCAATGGCTTGTGATGGGATGTTAGATGGGGTGGGATCTGAGTTACTACAAATAATTCTTTCCTGAGTGTCTGGCTGGTGAGTCTTGCCCACATGCTCAGGGTTTAGCTGATCGCCATATTTGGGGTCGGGAAGGAATTTTCCTCCAGGGCAGATTGGCAGAAGCCCTGGCGGTTTTTCGCCTTCCTCTGCAGCGTGGGGCATGGGTCACTTGCTGGAAGATTCTCTGCACCTTGAAGTCTTTAAACCATGATTTGAGGACTTCAATGGCTCAGACACAGGTTTGATACAGGAGTGGGTGGGTGAGATTCTGTGGCCTGCATTGTGCAGGAGGTCAGACTAGATGATCATAATGGTCCCTTCTGACCTTAAAGTCTATGATTCTATGATTCTATGAACGTCCGCCAGCCTAGCCTTTGGAAGTAGAGGACCCTTGGCACCCAGGTCAAGTCCCTGCTCTACCGCAGCTTCCTTGCATAACCTGGGCAAGTCATTTAGGTCATGTCTACACTGCAAAATTGGTTTGAGCATTGGCCTGCTAAACCCAGGGTTGTGAGTTCAATCCTTGAGGGGGCCACCTAGGGATCTGGGGCAAAAATCTGTCTGGGGATTGGTCCTGCTTTAAGCAGGGGGTTGGACTAGATGACCTCCTGAGGTCCCTTCCAACCCTGATATTCTAAGTTAGTTGACCTAACTTAATTGGGNGGGAGCCAGAGAAGGGCATGTCTACACTTAAAACACTGCATCGGTGCAGCCGCACTGCCAGGGTAGCACTTTAATGATTCTATAAGCCGACGAGCGAGAGCTCTCCCTGGTCATTTTTAGCAGGTGCGGAGGGGTGGGCTGGTGGTGTAGCCCCCAGGCTAGGGCCTTGAGTGCCATCGCCCTGCCCCTCATGCAATCACCCCTGCAAAGGCAATTTAAATGATCCTCATTCAGAGCCAGCCCTTAGAGCGCTGATCCTAGCGCTGCCACCAGCTCCCTTGCTGCTTTGCGGCACTCCGTCCGTGCCTCAGTTTCTCCTGCTTTTGAACGGAGTTAATGAGACTTGACTACAGCTGAGTGAATAATGGATTTTTTAGTTCAGGGGCCAAAGCAAAAGATCGGGGGGGGGGGGGGGGGGAAAGATTCAATTTGAAGCCAAACCAATTTTTTCAAAAATTTGCATCAAATCGAAAAAACATTTTGAATCGAGCAAAACATTTTTGGTTGACTCGAAACAAAACTTTTTTTGAGTTTTTTTCTTTTCTTTGATTCAGCTGTTTTCGGGTGTTTTTCAGCGTGTGTATTTAAATAGCCAGATCTGAAAGCAAAACACCATTTCAAAATGAAAAATCAAGATGGGACATGTTGACTTTTTTGAAAATGTTTTTTTTTTTAGCCCATCCCACCCGCCCGTCCTGCCGTGGCTACACTTCTGTTCTTAGCACACCAGCTTGCCCGGAGCTAGCGCGGGGATGCCCGCCCTCGCTGGAAATTACTCCGCCAGCGCAGCTGTACTCTGTCAGATGAAGATAATAGCACTGTCCTCTATCATGGGGGCAGGAGGCAGGACTGAAGATTGAGAGGCGCTCAGAGGCTATGCCTGGGGCTGCATAAGACCCATAGACACATCTGGGTCCCCTCCCCTCCTGCTGCCACTGGGGCAATGGGGCAACAGCCAGTGGGTCAGTGTCTATGCTGGAGGCTGTGATGGGAAGGTGAGCTTTGGAGCAGCCAGCCAGAGCTTGGCACGCAGGGCTGCTATCGAAATACACTGTTGCTATGCTGGGAATTCTACCTGGAGCTGCTCCTGGTGAAAACAGCCCTGACTGCGGCTTTGGGAGCCGGGTACGCAGCCCGCCTAACAAAGTGCTAATGGCTGCTGACCGCCTTCGAGATGCACCAGTGTGGGCAGTGGACAACCCCAGGCCCCCGGAACTGCCTGGAAATAAGCACAGGGGGCTATTATGCACTGAGCAGCCAAGCAGCAAGTCTGTGTCTTCCGCTCCGGGAGCTCTGGGTGACTGTAGGTTGGACGCTTGGGGCCTACAGGTGTTGGCGGGGTTTGTAAAAGGGCTGGCACCGTGCCCAGTTCGTGCCATGGTTGACCTGCGTACCGGTACCTGCCTGAAAGCAGAACTTGAAATACCGTTGCTAGGGTTATGACTTGCTGCTAGGGGCAGGGTTTAATCTGGGACCTTCAGCGGTAAACACAGAGCTAAAGGGGCAACCTCCTTAACTGGCAGCTGCAACGTCATTAATGTTTATTATTTGCATGATCGTAGGACTAAAGAGCCTCCGTTATGGCTCAGGACCCTGTTATGTTAGGTGCTGTACGAACTCGGAACAAAAAGACAGTCCCTGCCCAAAGAGGATGCTGGATGCTGAAGTAGTAGGTTGTTATCCTCTCCGCGGGCAAGCCACCAGATGGGGGTGTGACACACACATTTTACATGCACGTACAATCGGTGGAAAGGCCTCCCTTTTTTCATCCTCATGTTTCATTTGATGATACTCTCCTCCAACCTCATGACACTGTTGTGTTGGCTGCGCAGGGCATGACACAACGCCGTCTCGCCTGTCTTCCCGTGCCCACACTGATCACGCTGGCTGAGCGGTGCATCATGGGCAAAATCCACACCGCTCTCCCATAGTGGGGATGGAGCACCCAGGGACACGTGCCCAGAGCGGCACAGCAGGACGGAGGGCCGTGTATTCTGGGGTGCCCTGCTGCACACCAAGCTAGGAAGAAGGAGGGGAAGTCAGTCCTCCAATCTCCCAGTTCTCTTTGCAGGAGGACATCCCAGAATGCATTGCGTCACATGGAAAGCATCCACAATCCTCTGCAGAGTGGGATAGTCACATGGATTATCCCAGAATGCACTGGCATGCGGCCTAGTGGGCAGGACTGGCCAGCACGATGGGAATGCTTGTACCAAGGGAAAAGGGCCAAACTGTATAAGATTGTAGATGAGGCCAAAGGTTATTTTCCCTTTTCCCAGAGTCCTAAAGGGGGAGAGTTGGGCGGGGGGAGGGGAAATGGGCTTGGGGAAGGGACTTGGAGAGCTGCTAGACTGGTGGCTGGGGGACATGAAGGGACCAAAGCCCCTGAATGCCTAAGGGGCTGAGCAATGGAGAGCTTCATGGGCAGAGGACTGTTGGTGGAAGGGGATGAACAGTTAGGGTGGCCACCTTTCTAATTGCTGGTAACCGGACCCCCAAAGCCCCGCCCCCGGACCCACCTCTTTCCCCCAAGGCCCCACCCCTGCTCCGCCTCTTCCCCCAAGGCCCCACCCCTGCTCCGCCTCTTCCCCCAAGGCCCCGCCCCTGTTGCTTTCTCCTCTCCTCCCCACCCCCTATCACTCACTGGGTCATCTCAAGGAGCCTGCCTGCAGGTAGAAGGTGGCCTCGGCTGAGCAGGGGCTGGCGTGGGTTAATGATCTGGTGCCTTCCCCTGCCTCGCAGTAACTGGACTTTTGGTTTGGGTGCCATTTAGGGTTGCCAGGTCCTCTTTTTGACTGGACTTTCTGGTTGAAAACCGGGCACCTGACAACCCTAAATGGCACCCGGACACAGAAGCCAAAACCCGTACTGTCTGGGTAATACCCAGATGGGTGGCAACCCTATGGCCAGTAGAGCCTCAAGGCAAGGATGGTCATTGGGGGTGGGGGTGCGAGGCATAGATACAGACTCTGCTGCCAACTGACGTTTAATGCACTCACTGAACCTAGTGTCTGAGCCACAGCCCCCTCCAGCCTTGCAAGGGGAAGGCCTCAGTCCCACAACCAGCCCAGTCACTGGTAGCGAGAGCTTCCCTTTTCTCGTGCGCTCCCCACCGCCAATGGGCAGAGGGTGAGAAGGGAGTTGGGTCAGTCCTCGGCCTCCCAGCTCAGGCTGCCAAGCCAGGTCAGTGAGGGTGATGGCAGCACGCACACATTCCCAAAGCTTCCAGCACTCCCAGATGCTTGACAAGGTGCGAGACAAGCATCTGCCCTTGGGGGGGGCCAGTGGGGAGGGCTCTAGAGAGCACTGGGTTCTGTGCTTGGAGCTGCCAGCTCCAGGGATCATTTTATTTCTTAAATCCCCAGCTCTCTGAGTCATGGGAAGATGTGAGAGTCTCAGCCTCCATTTAAAAACAGAAGACTGGTTCTAGCTATCTTGCTTGCAGGGAAAAGCTTGAGAATGGGACCCAGGTGCCCCCTGAGGGGTCAGAAACCAGGAGGCAAAGAAACAGCGTTTATAATTTAAAAAAATCTCATGATTTTTTGGGCACGGATCATGATTTGCAAGGGCTCAGGGCTGGCCATACTGTATTCCCCACTCTGCCACTGACTCCTGGGTGACCTTGGGCAAATCACTTTGCTTCCCTATGCCCATTTCCCCTCCTGCCTTTTGTCTGGTTAGCTTGTGAGCTCGTTGGGCAGGGACTGTCTGTGTCTGTGCAGCACCCAGCACAACAGGGGCCAGATGTGAGCTGGGGCAGAGACTGTCTCTCACTTTGTGTCTGAGCAGTGGCCAGCCTTGACCTCCACTGGAACCTCTACATGCTACTATAATAATAGGGGGGGTGATGGAGCTGGACTGAGACCCACCGAGTCATTTCCCAGAGGTCATGGAGACCCTTAGGGGTAGCCCCAGTACTATTCAGTCCCCAGACAGACTACAGGGGATCCAGCACACAACAGCTGTGCTTGGAATATTTGCTCTAACCTCCCGTCCAGCAATTTGCATTAGTGGTGTCAATAATTTACAGCGAGAGAGAAGCAGGGAGAGAAGCAGGCTGGTGTGGGGCAGAGGGAAATTGGGGTCTGAAATGAGATCAGCGGGGAGATCAGCTTGTTCGAAGGGAGCTGTCTCTGTGCCTAGCTTGGAAAGGATCAGGCAGGGGAGTGGGGTAGAGCGGGCGGCTGGGAATCAGGACTCTGGGTTCTATTCCTGGTTCTGGGAAGGGAGTATGCTGTAGTGCGTAGAGTAAGGCACCCGGGAGTCAGGACTCCAGGGCTCTAGTCACACCTCTGGGAAGTCCTAGTGGTTAGAGCAGGAGGGAGGCCAGTCAGGATCCAGCGTTCTAGTGCTGGCTTTGGGAAGCGGTGTGGGCTAGTGGCCAGGTGCCCGGCCTCCTGCATTCTGGACCTGACTCATTGCGCTGCCTTAGGGAAGTGACTTCCCCTCTCTGCGCCTTGGTTTCCCACGTGAACTCGGTGTTGATGTGCCTCGTGGTACAAATCTACATCCCCTGTTATTAACCTCTACAAAATGCCATGAGGTCCTGCCCTAGTGGGGTCTGTGGAAGTGCAAATTATTACTAATGGGAGGCAGGTGGGAGCGATAGACTCTGGGCCTGGCCTGTAGTCCGGGGCGGAAGAGGGGGAGTGGGCAAGGAGCTAGCTGGCGTCGGAGGGTGGTGCCCCCTGCGCCCTGCTAAGGAGTGGCAGAGCGGCTGCACTGCCCCCTCTGAGCAGGGGTCACAAGGGGTGGCACAGTCCAGATGTAAAGCCAGCCCAGTAAACTGGGTCATTAGCAGTGGCATGGAGGCCTCTGAAGTGACTGAGCTCGGTCAGTCTCCTGCAGTTTGGCTCAGGGCCACCAAAATGTTTGTAACTGGGGTGAAATGGGAGGGGGCGAGGCCCCTGTGAAGGTGATATCCTGGGACTCCACATTTCTCTCAACCCGCCTGGGAGGGGATCATGCCCCGGTGTCGGTTCCTCTCCAGTAAAAACATCATTACTGTCATAGGTATAATGGTCAGGGATGGGGCAGAGCCACCTGGACAGGAAGGAAGGTTATTGTCTGCAAGATTGAGTGAAGCTAATCAAATTTGCAGAGGACACCAAGCTGGGAGGGGTTGCTAGGAGTTTGGAGGACAGGACTAGGATTCAAAATGACTGTGACAAATTAAAGAATTGCTCTGAAATCAACCAGGTGAAATTCAACAAAGACAGGTGCAAAGTACTGCATTTAGGAAGGAAAAAAACCCAGTGCACAACTGCGAAATTGGGGAATCACTGGCGAGGCGGCAGGACTGCTGAAAAACATCCAGGGGCTGGAGTGGATCACAAACTGAATATGAGTCAACAACGAGATGCAGTTGAGAACAAGGCTAACATCACCCTGGGGTGTAATAACAGGAGCGTCGTCTGTAAGACACGGGAGGTAACTGTCCTGCTCTACTCAGCCCTGGTGAGATCTCAGCTGGATACTGTGGCCTATTCTTGGCACCGCACTTTAGGAAAGAGCTGAACAAATTGGAGAGAATCCAGAGGAGAGCGGTAAAGATGATAAAAGGTTTAGAAAACCTGACCTATCAGGAAAGGATAAAAAAGCTGGGTATGTTTAGTCTGGAGAGAAGACGACTGAGGGGGGACCTGAGAACAGTCTTCAGAGATGTTAAGGGCTGTTATAAAGAGGGGGCGGGGATCAATTGTTCTCCAGGTCCATTGAAAGCAGGACGAGAAGTAATGGGCTTCATCTGTAGCAAGGGAGATCTAGGTTAGATATTAGGAAAAAACTTTCTAACTCTCAGGAGAGTTCAGCTCTGGGACAGGCTTCCGAGGAAGGTTGTGGGATCCCCGTCATTGAAGGTTGTCAAGAACAGGTTGGACAAAGTCCTGTCAGGGATGCTCTAGGTTTACTTGGTCCTGCCTCAGTGCGGGGGGACTGGATCTGATGACTTCTTGAGGTCCCTTCCAGCCCTACGTTGCTATGACTCTATGATCATTCAGTGAATTTCACTCTTTGACTCATCCTGTATTCTAAACCATAGAGTTTAAGGCCAGAAGGAACCATTAGAGCCTCTAGTCCAGGGGTTGGCAACCTTTCAGAAGTGGTGTGCTGAGTCCTCGTTTATTCACTCTAATTTAAGGTTTCGCATGCCAGTCATACATTTTAACCTTTTTAGAAGGTCACTTTCTATAAGTCTATAATATATAACTAAACTATTGTTGTATGTAAAGTAAATAAGGTTTTTAAAATGTTTAAGAAGCTTCATTTAAAATTAAATTAAAATGCAGAGCCCCCCAGACCGGTGGCCAGGACCCGGGCAGTGTGAGTGCCACTGAAAATCAGCTCGCGTGCCGCCTTCGGCACCCGTGCCATAGGTTGCCTACCCCTGCTCTAGTCTGACCCCCTGCATAACACAGACCAGTCAGTGTCACCTTATAGAGCCCAATACTTCGTGTTTGACAAACGCATCTTCCCAAAGGGCAGCCAGCCTGGACCGGAAGACATGGAAAGATGGAGACGCCGCCCCTTCGGGAGGGATTTGATCAGCTGCTGGTGGAATAACCATTCACTGAATAAATCGTCCCCTCACTAGCAGCAACAGGTCGTTCAGTGGATCTGTTTTGCCTGACGTTTGATAGGCTCTGCTCCCAGTGGCAGGAGATTCACCACCAGCCCAGTGACCCGAGTTTGGCTCGCAGGATTTATTTCGCAACACAGCAGCTTTGGAGCGGGAACCCAAGTCACTTCTCCTTTAACCCTTCCTGCTCTAGCCCCACGCCACCTTCCCTTTCATACAGGGGATCCAGGCATCACCCGCAGCTCCGCTCTACCTGCAAGGCCAGGAGGATCATCTGGGCTGACCGACAATGGCTATGCTGTCACCCCTGATTATGAGACTAACTCCAGCTGCCTCACTGTTCTCCACATCTGAAGTCTCAGCATATACATGTGTGCAGCACCTGGCACAACAGGGCCTCGACTGGTGGCCTGTAGGTGCTGCCATCCACATTGTGCAGATGGGGCACCAAGGCACAGAGAGACTAAGGGACTTGCCCAAGGTCATACAAAGAGTCTCCCAAATCCCGGGTTAGCCTCCCAACCGTTGGGTAATTCTTCATAGAATATCAGGGTTGGAAGGGACCTCAGGAGGTATCTAGTCCAACCCCCTGCTCAAAGCAGGACCAATCCCCAGACAGATTTTTACCCCAGTTCCCTAAGTGGCCCCCTCAAGGATTGAACTCACAACCCTGGGTTTGGCAGGCCAATGCTCAAACCACTGAGCTATCCCTCCCTCCTCTCCACTCAGCTGTAACAAAAGCCTGAATCCCGCAGACTGGCCCTGTCGGTGTAGGCATCCTGCCAAATGCTAGTGACAGCAAAGAGAGGACCGTGGCTTTGGTAGTGTTTTTACACCCACTGTACCCGACTGTAAATTGACAACAGAGATTTGGGACATGGGGGACTCACGCTGCTGGCATAGCGAGTGCCTCTGGCTGGCTGCAACACCTAGACAGCTGCCACAGCCCCGACGCGTGAAGCCGCAGCGCTGCCAGGCGGCCCGGAGAAAGAAATTGGTATCGGCCTGACGGGCCGCGCTGGAGAATGCCGTCCCCATATGGGACTGTGCCTCTTACCAAACCCTTACAGGGGTGGCACAGAAAATGTAACCCCTTGGCTCGCTGGTGTGACGGACAATCCCCCCCTTTCTCCCAAAGATGCTGGGTGAGGTTCGTTCCAGACCCCCGTTCTGAACGGACCTGAATGGAGTGATCCAGGCATGGGCGGTGGGTACCATAGGCTGGGGGAATCTGTGCCTCCTCAAACAGCCATGCGTGCCCCCCCCCCACGCTCTACCACCAGCCCCCTGCTCCTGCTTCCCACTCTGCATGCGGCTCCAGTCCCCCCGTGCTGGCCAAGGCTGGGGCTCGGGCCGTGCCACCCGCCCTCCCGGTGCACCGGGCTGGGGGGGCTGCGGCCACCCACCATCTGCCCCCCTGGAGCTCCAGGGCTGGGGAGGCTAGCCTGGGGTAGGGGCTGGTGGCCGCAATGAGCGGGGGGGCTCTGGGCTCTGGTGTGGGGTGCAGAAGGGTCAGGGCATCGGGAAGAAGGGGCGGGACTGGGGGCTAGCCTCCCCCAGCCGGTGGTTCACGTGCCGCCCATGGATTCAGGCTAGGGGAAGCTGCATGTCACTCGCTAGCCGCCAGGAGCACCGCCAGCTTTTCCAGCGCCCTAAGCAGCGGAAGGTCCCGCCCCCGAAATGCCGCCCCCAACAGCGGCGGCGGAAGGTCCCACCCCCCAATTTCCACGGATCGCCAGAGTGCCGGGGCCATTGACTTCCTCACCAGCCTCTGCCCACTTGAGGTCGCCTAATGGGTTGCGCCGGCCCTGCTAGCCGCCATCCTGCTGCCTGAGTGCTGGAAAGCGAAATGAAGGTGCCTCGGCTCTTGGTGGAATTTGACTCGCACACAATACACAATAGGCAGCAGGTTTAAAAGGAACAGAAGGAAGTATTTCTTCACACACGACACAGTCAGCCTGGGGAGCTTGTTGCCAGGGGATGCTGTGAAAGCTAAAACTATAACTGGGGTCAAAAAAGAATTGGCCCAGTTCCTGGAGGAGAGGCCCATCAATGGCTATGAGCCAAAATGGTCATGGAAGCAACCCATGCTCTAGGTGTCCCTAAACCTCTGACTGTCAGAAGCTGGGACTGGACGACGAGGGATGGATCACTTGATAATTGACCTGATCTGTTTATTCCCTCTGAAGCTGCTGGCACCAGCCACTATGGAAGGACAGGATACTGGGCTAGCTGACCCAGTATGGCCATTCTAATGTTCTTACACGGGCAGGGAAGCCCCAGAGACCTGGGCAGCAGGTGCTGTGACACCCCTACAAATCGAGAGGGACTGCTCTGAAGAACAGTTGCTCCAGGTATAACCAGGATCAGGATCTGTCCCCTTTTAATTTCCTTAGCGGGGAATCTTCTGTGCTCTGGAGAGAACCCAGCTGTGTCTCTGCCTCTGCCTTGTTTTGCTGGCTAGTGTGACAGCACTCGGTGTATTGTGGATTTGGAGGAAGCAGCTGGAAGAGTTAAACCCAGCAGATCACCAGGCCTACCGTGGCATTATAGTGCCAGGCAGTATCACTAGATTAAGAAGCACTGTACTGAGTCAACAGACAACCTGCTGGCCTGGTGGTCAGGACACATGGGATCTGTTCTCAACTCTGCTGTATCATCTTGGGCAAGTTCGTGCGCCTATCTGTGCCTCAATTTCCCCTTCCACCTGTTGTCTTGTCTATTCAGTTTATAATCTCTTCAAGACATGGCCTGTCTCTCTATATGTCTGGGAAATGCAGCTGGTAGGTGCTGCTGTAAGACAAATAATAAATAGCTCAGTTTTAAAGATGGGGAAACTGAGGCACAGAGTGTGGCAGTGACTTGCCCAAGGTCCACCTAGCAGGTTGATGGCAGATCCAGGAAAATAACCCAGATGTTTTGATGTCCTGTCCCTTGTTCACTAGACCACAGTTCTATGCTGATTTCATGGTGACCTGCTCTGGGCAGAGCTAATGGGCACATGCCCTTTCTAATAAGGGAAGAACTAGGAGGGCATGACAGACTGTAACCTTATTTTCACCACTTTCACAAGACTATGATAAATCCTGTATAAAGTATGCCTTATGAGGTATCCTTTGAAAACCCATAATTTGCTGATCATTATTGTCCTTGTGAAATATGTGTGGCAACATTGTATGTAAAGTTATAAAATTCTACTGTATAAGACATGTTCCAAGTCTGGAGAAACAGCTTCAAACCAGTTCCCCAGAGACAAAAGGCTAGCCAGCACCTCAGCTAGGTGTCAATATAATCAAATGGATTATCACCTGGTTAAGTGGCCATTCTTTGGCAGGAAGAAGGTTGTGAGTGAGAAATTTACATCTTGGAGGACAGACTTCACTGTCCCCTGAACCCCAGCTGGAGATGATTCTCAAAGAAGAGAAATGTTATAAGAAGGGAGAACAGAGGACACAAATCACCTCTCTCCCCTCATCTCTACTCACA
The DNA here is from genome assembly GCA_003942145.1 of Platysternon megacephalum. Classification (NCBI taxonomy): domain Eukaryota; kingdom Metazoa; phylum Chordata; order Testudines; family Platysternidae; genus Platysternon; species Platysternon megacephalum. The sequence goes on from QXTE01000412.1 coordinate 88,448, forward strand.
CTATCAACAACCTTTGAAAGACAAAAGGAGCATCACTGAACTGGGGGAGGGCTACTGGCTAAAATATCCAGCCTGCTGTGAGAATATGGTGATAGAAATCCCGTTGCTTTAAATTCACTTAGCTGGTTAAGTTAGGTATTAGTTTGCCTTTTACTTTTTATTTCTTTTTAACCAATTCTGACTTTTATGCCTCATTACTTGTAACCACTTAAAATCCATCTTTCTGTAGTTAATAAACTTGTTTTATTGTTTGATCTAAGCCAGGGTGTTTGGGTTGAAGTGTTTGGGAATCTTCATTTGAGATAACAGGGTTTGTGCGTATCATTTTCTATTAATGAAATGACGGACTTTCCATGAGCTTGTGCTGGGCAGCGCAAGATGCACGTTTCTGGGGACAAGTCTGGACTGCGAATTTGCTGGTGTCACCCTGCACTAGAACTCAGGAGTGACTGACTAGAGCACTCGTATCTTTCAGGTGGGAGTGATTTTGCATGTGTGTGACCAGGTGAACAGTGGTTGTTCTCACAGCAAAGCAGTGTAAAAGGCACGGGTTGGAGGGTTGAGAGGACCCAGCTATTCAACTGTCCAGATTGTACCCTGGCGAATGTCACAGCGAGATTTTTTTCCTACTGTTTTTTTGCATTAGAAATCCAATCTTTGTACATACTCCAGCCCAACGGGTAACTAAAGACCCAGTGAAACTATGACCTCACTAACCCTCCTGACCAGTCGAGAGGGGAAGCAATTTTCCATCAGCGTTTTAAAATCCTTTGTTTTTGTTAGCAACTATTTAACTCCAATGCCGAGTAAACACATGGGAGAGCAGATGACTCTGTTAAAGATTCAACCCCTTCACTTAAAGGTGGGAGGAAGCTCACAAGCCACATCTCCGAGACCGCCAACAAGTTTCGCAGTGGAGATAAGCCTGGATATTGCAGCTATTGATAATGTAAAAACAAGCAGGAAAAAACGCTGTCCCAACCTCTTCTCACCCTCATTAGTCACCACAGAGAAGCAAATAAAGGCACAAACCTCCAATTTTTTTTTTCTCCTTTGCAGATCAGCTGTAAGAACCGATCTCTGGCATCCCTGTAACTCCTTGAACATTGTCAGCATTGGACCGGCTACACCATAGTCCCAGTACACTGCCTCGTACAGCTTTGCAAGCAGCTCTCCAAGCAAAGGAGGTGATTTGTATTAAGGAAGAGTGGCCCGCTCTGGGTGTGTCTACACTGCATTGTAAATCCAGTGGGACCCAAGCTTATGGACACACAGTTTCTAAGACCACCCTTGTGCATCCACATTGCATTGTAAACCTGGGCCTACAATTGATGTACCCACATCTGACCGCTGTGCTAATGCATCCATACGGCACTTCATAGGCCGTCTGACTCAGGTCTGTGGCTTGAGCTGCGTCCACACTGCAAAATGACCTGAGTCACAGCTGGACTTGGACTCTGACCCACCTGCCTAGTAGGGCCTGGGTCCTGAGTGCCTGTTGACCCAAGTCACTGATTTGGGTGTGATCAGAGCTTGGACTTAGTGTGCTGTGTATAAATATCTTATAAGGTTTTTCTCTCACATGTGGGGGTGGGGCTGCTTTCCAGCACCTTGTGGTTTTAGTGTACTGGGATGAGACTCCGGACTCCTGGGTTCTATTCCCAGCTCTGCTACAAATCTGCTGTGTGACCTTGGGCACTGCTCCTCCTCCCAGTCTTGGTTTAGATCAGGAGCTCTTTGGGCCAGGGACTGTCTCGCGGGCCGGGGCTTAAATTCAACCAGATTTTCAACCCCCCCTGGAGTTTTCACAGTGTGTTGGGAGGCGGGGGCCTCTGGGAAATACTCTCTGAGAATTTAAGCCCTGGTCTGTGAAGCACCTGCACCCTGATCCTAGTGAGCCCTTGGCCCCCGGCGGAGAGGTACCGGCTGGGTGAGTGCTTCTCTGCCGTGTAAGCAGGGAGCTCTGGCTGCATGTTTGTACCAGTGACACACAGTCTTCCTAGCCTGCGGGGAGCATGGTTAAACTGTAACCTGAGTGATGATTAAAACGACCAGGTCGAAAACATGTTTCTGCCTCCAGGGCAACATTCTGGTATCGGCAACAAGAGCCAGCTTGTTAAAACCTGTGTTCGGCCGTCAGGGGACGGAGTCAGGGCACGAAGGGCACAGCGGATGCCCACGGAGAGGAGTCGAGACACACTGTACCTGAGAGCCAGCCAGCCAGGGGAGCAGATACTGGAGCATCCAAAGGGAGCGAGGCAGCCTCTGGGGGATGGGACTGGGGTGCTTGGCAGTAGAGCCCCGTGGCACTGGGCCTTTGGGATTCTGGAGAGCTAGGAGTGCAGAGGGTGGCAGGCCAGCTTTGTGTCATGGAGAGGGGTATTGGGCGTGGGGGGAGAGGGATGAATGTGGTATACAGGGGAGAGGCGTGTAGTGCATGGAGCTGTTAGGTGTATATATGAGGATTGTGTAAAGGTCATGGGGCGTGCGGGGCATGTGGTGTCAGGGTTTTATGCTGGGTGTGAGGATTTTGTGCGTGGGGAGTGATTGCTCCCACCACACACACAAAATCCTCACACCCAGAATTGTGTGCAAGGCGTGAACAGCGTGGTGCGTGCGAAGCATGAGCCGTGTGGGGTGTGTAGCCACTGGGGTGTGTGTGGTCTGAGTAGGGGTGTGTGTGGTGAGAGCAGCGTGTGGTGTGTGTAGCTACTGGGGTGGTTTGTGTGGTGGGAGCTGGATGGTGTGTGTGATGGGAGCTCTGTTGTGTGGTAGGAGCTGTGTGTGTGTGTGTGTATGGTGAGAGCTGTGTGGTGTGGTGTGTGTGTGTGTGGTGGGAGCTCTGTATGTGGTGGGAGCTGTGTGGTGTGTATGGTGGGACCTCTGTGTGTGTGTGTTGCCGCCCGACCTTTAGCTTATGTACTAATTGTATCCATTACTTAAGCATTCCCAGTTATTACTTTGAGGGTTGTCAGGTTCTTGTTCCAAGATCAGGTCCAGTATTATTTAAATTATGATATAGTTGGGAACCCCGATATGCACATTGGCCACACTCACACTGGGGGAACTCTTTTATATTTACAAATATAGTTTATTAGTACGTTTAGCACAGTCACAAACACCCCAGTTCAGTAAGGTAGATAGAGAGACGACAGAATGTACAGCTGCATGTCCATCTACTCACCCCATCCCTTGTAGGACAACCTGAAATGTTAGCCATCATCTTCCTCCCCACCATCACCTTCCCCATCATTACCAGTGGGCATCGTTTTGGCTCCTCCCAAGGATCCCGTTTCCTTTTCCTCCCACCCCAGGCTGGGATGCAACGTTTATAATATGTTACGCTGACATTACCGTGTTTGATGCATATTTAGTAGGGGATTTCCCCCCTTTTCCTTATTTGTATATTCTGACCTTACTAATTTGGGGTGTCTTTCTTTTCTAGGTTAGCATATCAATGATTTTAACTTATTATTATATAAGTATATTTGTTACTATGGCCCTTTTGTGGTTAGGTATCTAGGGAGGTATCTCATGTACCTGTGATGTACGTCAGTTTCTTGCCATAACACTTTTGTGGCTGAATAATGTACCTGTGGTTAAAACTTCCCCTTAAACACTTTATTTTCAGCTCCCCAATACTCGGGGTTTTCCGTTGGGCCGTTTACCTGTGCAAAGTTGATAAACCTCAAGCCTTATGCTAACTTGCTAAAGCTAATGTTTTACAGGATACAGGCCTGTAGGTTCCTTGCATTATTGCTGAGTATAATGCAAAGCTGAATATAATGCAAAGCAGTGAATATAAGAAAGGCAAGCTAGTCCACTGGGCTACAGTGTGTGTGTGGTGGGAACTCTGTGTGTGTGAGTGTGTGTGGTAGGAGCTGGATGGTTTGTGTGATGGGAGCTCTGTTGTGTGGTAGGAGCTGTTTGTGTGTGTGTGTATGGTGAGAGCTGTGTAGTGTGGTGTGTGTGTGTGGTGGGAGCTCTGTATGTGGTGAGAGTTGTGTGATGTGTATGGTGGGAGCTCTGTGTGTGTGTTGTTGCCCGATCTTTAGATTATGTACTAATTATATCCATTACTTAAGCATTCCCAGTTATTATTTTGAGGGCTGGCAGGTTCTTGTTCCAAGATCAGGTCCAGTATTATTTAAATTATTATATAGTTGGGAACCCCGATGTGCACATTGGCCACACTCACACTGGGGGAACTCTTTTATATTTACAAATATAGTTTATTAGTTCATTTAGCACAGTGACAAACACCCCAGTTCAGTAAGGTAGATAGAGCGACTACAAAAACAACAAGGAGCACTTGTGGCACCTTAGAGACTAACAAATGTATTTGGGCATAAGCTTTCGTGGGCTAAAACCCACTTCATCAGATCCATGGAGTGGAAAATACAGTAGCAGGTATATATACACAGCACATGAAAAGATGGGAGTTGCCTTACCAAGTGGGGGGTCAGTGCTAACGAGACAATTCAATTAACAGTAGAATACCAAGGGAGGAAAAATCACTTATGCCCAAATAAATTCGTTAGTCTCTAAGGTGTCACAAGGACTCCTCGTTGTTTTTTCTGACACTACAAAAGTGATTTTTCCTCCCTTGGTATTCTACTGTTAATTGAATTGTCTCGTTAGCACTGGTAAGGCAACTCCCATCTTTTCATGTGCTGTGTATATATACCTGCTACTGTATTTTCCACTCCATGCATCTGATGAAGTGAGCTGTAGCCCACGAAAGCTTATGCCCAAATAAATTTGTTAGTCTCTAAGGTGCCAGAAGGACTCCTCATTGTTTTTGCTGATACAGACTAACACGGCTGCTACTCTGAAAAGAGAGACGACAGAATGTACAGCTGCACATCCATCTACTCACCCCATCCCTTGTAGAACAACCTGAAATGTTAGCCATCATCTTCCTCCTCACCATCACCTTCCCCATCATTACCAGTAGGCATCATTTTGGCTCCTCCCAAGGACCCCGTTTCCTTTTCCTCCCGCCCCAGGCTGGGATGCAACGTTTATAATATGTTACGCTGACATTACCGTGTTTGATGCATATTTAGTAGGGGATTTCCCCCCTTTTCCTTATTTGTATATTCTGACCTTACTAATTTGGGGTGTCTTTATTTTCTAGGTTAGTATATCAATGATTGTAACTTATATACCTTAATTTGTTACTATGGCCCTTTTGTGGTTAGGTATCTAGGAAGGTATCTCATGTACCTGTGATGTACGTCAGTTTCTTGCCATAACACTTTTGTGGCTGAATAATGTACCTGTGGTTAAAACTTCCCCTTAAACACTTTATTTTCAGCTTCCCAATACTTGGGATTTTCCTTTGGGCCATTTACCTGTGCAAAGTTGATAAACCTCAAGCCTTATGCTAACTTGCTAAAGCTAATGTTTTACAGGATACAGGCCTGTAGGTTCCTTGCATTACTGATGAATATAATGCAAAGCTGAATATAAGAAAGGCAAGCTAGCCCACTGGGCTACTGTGTGTGTGTGGTGGGAGCTGTGTGTGTGTGTGTGTGGTGGGAGCTGTGTGTGTGTGTGTGTGTGGTGGGAGGTGTGTGTGTGTGGTGGGAGCTGTGTGTGTGTGTGTGTGTGGTGGGAGGTGTGTGTGTGTGGTGGGAGGGGTGTGTGTGTGTGTGTGTGTGTGTGTGNATTATGTACTAATTATATCCATTACTTAAGCATTCCCAGTTATTATTTTGAGGGCTGGCAGGTTCTTGTTCCAAGATCAGGTCCAGTATTATTTAAATTATTATATAGTTGGGAACCCCGATGTGCACATTGGCCACACTCACACTGGGGGAACTCTTTTATATTTACAAATATAGTTTATTAGTTCATTTAGCACAGTGACAAACACCCCAGTTCAGTAAGGTAGATAGAGCGACTACAAAAACAACAAGGAGCACTTGTGGCACCTTAGAGACTAACAAATGTATTTGGGCATAAGCTTTCGTGGGCTAAAACCCACTTCATCAGATCCATGGAGTGGAAAATACAGTAGCAGGTATATATACACAGCACATGAAAAGATGGGAGTTGCCTTACCAAGTGGGGGGTCAGTGCTAACGAGACAATTCAATTAACAGTAGAATACCAAGGGAGGAAAAATCACTTATGCCCAAATAAATTCGTTAGTCTCTAAGGTGTCACAAGGACTCCTCGTTGTTTTTTCTGACACTACAAAAGTGATTTTTCCTCCCTTGGTATTCTACTGTTAATTGAATTGTCTCGTTAGCACTGGTAAGGCAACTCCCATCTTTTCATGTGCTGTGTATATATACCTGCTACTGTATTTTCCACTCCATGCATCTGATGAAGTGAGCTGTAGCCCACGAAAGCTTATGCCCAAATAAATTTGTTAGTCTCTAAGGTGCCAGAAGGACTCCTCATTGTTTTTGCTGATACAGACTAACACGGCTGCTACTCTGAAAAGAGAGACGACAGAATGTACAGCTGCACATCCATCTACTCACCCCATCCCTTGTAGAACAACCTGAAATGTTAGCCATCATCTTCCTCCTCACCATCACCTTCCCCATCATTACCAGTAGGCATCATTTTGGCTCCTCCCAAGGACCCCGTTTCCTTTTCCTCCCGCCCCAGGCTGGGATGCAACGTTTATAATATGTTACGCTGACATTACCGTGTTTGATGCATATTTAGTAGGGGATTTCCCCCCTTTTCCTTATTTGTATATTCTGACCTTACTAATTTGGGGTGTCTTTATTTTCTAGGTTAGTATATCAATGATTGTAACTTATATACCTTAATTTGTTACTATGGCCCTTTTGTGGTTAGGTATCTAGGAAGGTATCTCATGTACCTGTGATGTACGTCAGTTTCTTGCCATAACACTTTTGTGGCTGAATAATGTACCTGTGGTTAAAACTTCCCCTTAAACACTTTATTTTCAGCTTCCCAATACTTGGGATTTTCCTTTGGGCCATTTACCTGTGCAAAGTTGATAAACCTCAAGCCTTATGCTAACTTGCTAAAGCTAATGTTTTACAGGATACAGGCCTGTAGGTTCCTTGCATTACTGATGAATATAATGCAAAGCTGAATATAAGAAAGGCAAGCTAGCCCACTGGGCTACTGTGTGTGTGTGGTGGGAGCTGTGTGTGTGTGTGTGTGGTGGGAGCTGTGTGTGTGTGTGTGTGTGGTGGGAGGTGTGTGTGTGTGGTGGGAGCTGTGTGTGTGTGTGTGTGTGGTGGGAGGTGTGTGTGTGTGGTGGGAGGGGTGTGTGTGTGTGTGTGTGTGTGTGTG
>QXTE01000412.1:95813-215670 GCA_003942145.1 Platysternon megacephalum
GTGTGTGTGTGTGTGTGTGTGTGGTGGGAGCCATAGGGGGGAAGCTGCGGGGGCGGGGGGGGGGGCAGGTGAGCGATGCATGTTTTAAGCACTCCTGATGCGTTGTGCTCCCAATCCTGGCCCCAGTGTGGTTGGGCTCCTGTGTGGCTAGGCTGGGAGTGGCAGCTCAGCGGGCAGCAGGGCCTCGTCCGGGCAGCGACTCCCTCTGAGGTGACAGAATGTGACATGCACGGAATCCGCAAGCACACAAGGCCCTGGCGGGAAGCGGGCGGGCAGCAGAGCAGGGGACAGGGGGCAGGAGTCTGCCAGCTGGCAAAGCCAGACTGCCCATCCCCAGCACCTCCACCAGCACTCGCTTCCGCCACTGCTACCCCGGGTCCTTCCCAGCACCCACTCCCCCAGGGACCTGCTGCTAGTGCCCAGCTTGGGACTGATTCCCTGCTGCTGGTTTCCATCTCCTGGCGTGCCAGCCCCAGCAGGGAGAGCCCTTTGCCAGCTTGGCGCTGTGATTCCTAACTCCACGCCAGCTTCCCCGCAGCTCTGGCTCCAAGGCCCCTCACAGCACCATGCTGGGCCCCCAAACCTGCCCCCCAGCTCTCCCACAATCTGTCTGGTGGGGCAAGGACAATCAGACCCCAAAGCCTCTGTGGGCTTTGGAGATCTCAGGGCTAATAAATCAGGAAGCTGCGGGCAGGGACTGGTCCGGGCTCTGGGGAGGGAGGTGGAGGGAGGTTGTGAAAGCATCTGACTGTTTGTGGGGGGAACAGGCCAGACAGTGGCTCCATTGTGTGCCCTGTAGGAGAGGGGCTGAATGAGCTTCCAGCCGCACAAAGGAGCTTTGACAATGGGGACTTCATTAGTATGCACAGGGACAAGTTAGCTGCCTCCTCTCGCATCACTCTGTCTCCCCCTCCATTGCTCTCTGCTGCCCTGTGTCACGCAGAGGTGAGCGAGGGAAGGAATCGGGGCGAACGAACGAGGGGAAATGGATGACAGCAGGCGAGGCCAGGCTACAGTTCAGCTTCTCTTTCGTTCGCCAGCTCCATGGAGCACAAAGCTGTCAGAAAGCAAACGCGCTTTCTTTGCGAAAGGAGAAAGATGGCAGAGCCCCCCTGCCTGTCCTGGCCTGGCCCAGAGCAAACTGGGCCGAGTTTTGCATTGGGATTTTAAATGGCCACTTGTGTTTTCAAGGAAGCAGAAAAATCCCCTTCTTCTCCCGTGTTGCAGCTAGTATTTTCTCCTCAGGGTGTGCATGGGCTGATGACATGAGCACTGGTGAATGGGGAAAGGACGCCTGGGTCTTTGCCTGTCTCTGCCACTGACTTGCTTCATGACCCTGAGCTGAGCCCTTTCATGCCACATGTGTGGTGCTTCCCTGGGAGGAACGGAGGAACCATGAGACAAATTGTACTAACCACGGGCCATTGACTTCCTCACCAGCCTCTGCCCACTTGACCTGTCTCTGCCTGGGCTACCTCAAATCAACTCAACACCCAGAGTAGCTTCAAACAATCAACACCCGAACTGCCACCAAGTGTTTCCTTATTCCCTCCTGATGTGGAATTTTCTCCTGAATGACACTGCCTTCAGGGTGTACAGAAGGTAGATCGTGCCAGACCAGCCTGATCTCTCTCTTTGAGAAGAGAACTGGTTTTTTTTAGACAAAGGAAATGCAGTAGATCTGATCTCCCTGGATTTCAGTAAGGCATTGGATACAGTTGCACAGGGAAATTATTAGTTGGGAAGATGGGGATTAATATGAGAACTGAAAGGTGGATAAGGAACTGGCCAAAAGGGAGATTATAATGTGTCACACTGAAAAGTGAACTGTCAGGCTGGAGGGAGGTTACTAGTGTACTTCCTCAGGGATTGGTTTTGGGATCAATCCTATTTAACATTTGTATTAATGGCTTTGGCACAAAAAGTGGGAGTGTGCTAATAAAATTTGTGGATGACACACAAAGTTGGGAGGTATTGCCAATACGGAGGAGGACCGGAATATCGTACAAGAAGATCTGGACGACTTTGAAAACTGGAGTAATAGAAATGGGATGAAATGTAATAGTACCAAGTGCGAGGTCATGCACTTAGGGACTAACAACAAGAATTTTTGCTATAAGCTGGGGACTTATCAGTTGGAAGTGACAGAGGAGGAGAATGACCTGGGTGTATTGGTTGATCACAGGATGACTATGAGTTGCTAATGTGACGCAGCTGTGAAAAAAGGCTAATGAAGACCTAGGATGCATCAGGTGAGGTATTTCCAGTAGAGACAGGGAAGTGTTAGTACCATTATACAAGGCACTGGTGAGATCTCACCTGGAATGCTGTGTGCAATTCTGGTCTCCCATGTTTAAGAAAGATTAATTCAAACTGGAACAGGGGCAGAGAAGGGCTACTAGGATGATCTGAGGAATGGAAAACCTACCTTATGAGAGGAGACTCAAAGAGCTTGGCTTGTTTAGCCTAACCAAACAAAGGCCGAGGGGAGATATGATTGCTCTCTATAAATATATCAGAGGGATAAATACCTGGGAGGAAGAGGAGTTATTTAGGTTAAGCGCCAATGTGGACACAAGAACAAATGGATATAAGCTGGCCACCATCATGTTTTGACTTGAAATTAGGCTAAGGTTTCTAACTGTCAGAGGAGTGAGGTTCTGGAACAGCCTCCCAAGGGGAGCAGTGGGTACAAAAAACCTAACTGGCTTTAAGGCTGAGCTTGATACGTTTATGGAGGGGATGGTGTGATGCCGCTGCCTACAGTGACATGTAGCCGATCTGCGACTGCTAGCAGCAAATATCTCCAACGGCTGGTGAAGGGACACTAGATGGGGAGGACTTTGAGTTACTACAGAGAATTTTTTCCCAGGTGTCTTTGTGGTGGGTCTTGCCCACATGCTCAGGGTCTAACTGATCGCCATATTTGGGGTCAAGAAGGAATATTCCCCCAGCTCAGATTGGCAGAGACCCTGTGGTTTTTTTTGCCTTCCTCTGGAGCACGGGCTATTTGGTGGCTTAACCTGGAGCAAATGGATTCTCTGTAACTTGGAGTCTTTCAATCATGATTTGAGGGCTTCAGTCACTCAGCCAGAGGTTAGGGGTCTAGTTCAGGAGTGGGTGAGGTTCTGCAGCCTCAGATGTGCGGGGGATCAGACTAGATGATCGCAATGGTCTCTTCTGGCCATAAAGTCTGAGCAGTAGCGGCGCCAGCTTTGCCGGCGCCCTAGGCGGCGGCAGGTCCCGCCCCCGAAATCCCGCCCCCAACAGCGGCGGCGGAAGGTCCCGCCCCCAAATTTGTACGGGCGGCGGGGGCGCAGGCGCCCCCAAAATAGCAGCGCCCTAGGCGACCGCCTAGGTCGCCTAATGGGCGCGCCGGCCCTGAGTCTGAGTCTATGAGGTGCAAGATTGGCAAGACTGAGGCTGGAACAGGGTTTATAGATTCATGGCTTCTAAGGCCAGAAGGTGATCACCTAGTCTGACCTCCTGCATGTCACAGGCCATAGGATGTCCCTGAATTAATTCCTGGTTGAACTGGAGAAGATCTTTTAGAAAAACATCCCATATTGACTGAAAAATTGCCAGGGACGGAGAATCCCCCACAGTCCTTGGTACATTGTTCCAATGGTGAATGACCCTCACTGCTAAAAACTCACACCTTATTTTCAACCTGAATTTGCCTGTCTTCATCTTCCAGCCATTGGATCTTGTTCCCCTTTGTCTGCCGGACTGAAAAGCCCATTATCCAATTTCTGCCCCAAGGTACATACAGACCGTGACCAATTCCCCCCTTAACCTTCTCTTTGTTGAACTAAATAGATTGAGCTCTTGGAGTCTCTATTGTGAGGCAGGTTTTCCAACCCTGGTATCATTCCTGTGGGTCTTCTCTTAACCCTCTCCCATTTCATAGAATCATAGAATCATAGAATATCAGGGTTGGACGGGACCTCAGGAGGTATCTAGTCCAACCCCCTGCTCAAAGCAGGACCAACCCCCAACTAAATCTTCCCAGCCAGGGCTTTGTCAAGCCTGACCTTGTGTCTAACCGTCTGTGGCAGCCAGTGCAGACCTCAATGCTGCTTCAGGGTGGGCCCCATCAGCTCCTCACCACACTGCTTAGAAGCATTAAAATCAGGACTAGACCATTGTGTGTGGTCCTCCCCGCTGTGTGCCGAACCTCCAGAGACCAGAAAGCGGAGCACCAATGACCACAAACAGTCCTCACACGCTCCCCGCGAGGTTCAACACCCTGTGCTTGATTTACAGTGTCTTATACAGGTTTGTGTCCCCGCAGGCGGCTTTCCCCAAGCTTCTACCTACGCACTAGGTGCAGGGCAAGAGGTGGGTCAGAGATCTAACTGCTTTGAGATCCTGGGTGTCTTTGCCCTTCCTGGGCTTCCCCCAGCTGATGAGCTGAATCCCTTTGTTAACTGGTTAATCACCCCGTCCTTAATCAGTATCTCCCCTGTCAGGCCGCTGCAGGGAAGTTTAGGGAGTCCCAGCCGTAGGCTACTCCCACCCTGCCACAGAGCTCAGCTGGGGAGTATGGAGATTGGGTGAAGCCAGAGCGAAAGGCCCTGGACGAGGAGTCACCGAGGTGTGACTGCAGCTCATGTGAACACACCCGAGCTAGCTTTAATGGAGCTAGCGTGGGATCCGGAACAGTAACGCCGCGGCAGCATGGGCCCCAGCATGGCTGTACAAGCCCTCCGGGAACCCTAGGTCGCTGCCATGGTTTCACTGCTCCTGCACCCGAGCTAATTAGATTACAGCTAATGTGAATGTGTCTACACGAGCTGCAAGCCCAACCTGTGACTGGAGCAGAAACAGGCCCTTCGCACCGCTCTGGAAGTGTAAAGACACCTCCAAATGGGTGTAAAATTCACATCCACTGACTGTACAGTCCCTTTGTGCTGTCAAAGCTCTGTGAAGGGGCCTGGGTTTCAGTGAGGATTCAGTCTCCCTTCTTTTGAGGCTGAGCTGTCCAGGGCCAGGGCTTTGTCTGTCTTTTATTGTGTGTTCGTACAGCGCCTAGCGCAATGGGAAGTCCAATCGTCCCTGGTTTTGCTGGAGGTCTCAGAGAGGCAGCTGGTGGGGCTCTATCTATCTGAAGAGCTGAGTAAGTCCGTAAGCAACCCTCGCTCCTAATTGTTTCTTAATGAACAAATAGCACTACAACAACACTCCAAACAACTCTCCCACACTGTGGGGTGGGTTTCATTGCACGGCCTCTCGGATGGGCCTAATGATTCCTCAGCGCTCCACGAGGTCTTTCAGAGGTCGCTTCATTGTCATCGATTCATAGCTTCTAAGTTCAGATGGGACCAATGTGAGAATCTTGTCTAACCTCCTGTGTAACACTGACCAGAGACTAGGTAAACAAGACCTGAATTTCTACTGTAAACACACACACAAACTAAGCAGAATACACTTCTTCTGGGGGGAAAAACCCACTGCCAGCCCGCACTGTTCAACATAAAGAAGCAAAACAGAACAGCAATGCCATTTCCCCACCACCCCTTGCTGGTTTAAAACAAACAAAAGGAAGTATTTCTTCACGCAATGCTCAGTCAACCTGTGGAACTCCTTGCCAGAGGATGTTGTGAAGGCCAAGACTATAACAGTGTTCAAAAAAGAACTAGATAAGTTCCTGGAGGATAGGTCCATCAATGGCTATTAGCCAGGATGGTGTCCCTCGCCTTTGTTTGCCAGAAGCTGGGAATGGGCGACAGGGGATGGATCACTTGATGATTACCTGTTCTGTTCATTCCCTCTGGGGCACCTGGCATTGGCCACTGTCAGAAGACAGGATACTGGGCTAGATGGACCTTTGATCTGACTCAGTATGGCCGCTCTTATGTTCTTATGTCCCTTTTCATTACATTTTCTCCTGCATAAGTTCCCCAGGCAACTTTCAATGATTCATCACTTTGTTTATTTCCAGCCAATTTTTTCCACACTTGGTCATGTAGTGGATTTGAGAGCCAGGATTATTTACACCTCAAACGTTTTGTTCTCCATTGCTGTCTACCTTTAGCAGACATCTACCTCAGTGCAAAGTGGGTATAGAATGCCAGGATCAAAAATCAGGGGTCAGGCCCCCAAAATAATGAGATTGGCTTCAAATTCATGAGATTTTCAAAAAATAATAGACTATGAGGTTCTTTTTATTGGCTTGCTGGTTTCTGTGCCTTTTGGGATCACAATTTCCAGCATTTAGCCCCAATCAGGAGAACTGGAAACATACTGGGGAGTTTTAAATGAAAACTGAGATTCTCACCTAATCACATGACTCCAGGAGCTGTGGTATTTCTTGCTTTTAGCTCCAGAGATTCCCAGTTCAATCCCTGGTATGTCAGCCAGAATGGCAGCCATCCATCCCAATTGCTCTTTGTATATGGAAAAACCCCATAACGACTAGCATGCTCATTGATATAATAGGCTAAAATATATTTACGTAAATCAGTATTTTAGCTTCCTGCTCTTTGCTTATTGATCTGTTTGCTTGGAGATGGTGTAGTTTGGCCATGAATTGCCAATCAGCTTTCTGACGCAACTCCATTTACGTGACAGAATCAGCTAACCTAATTCCAGTCCTTTGTTTGGATTGTTTTCAGGATTGTTTTCAGGAGTTGCCGGCGCACCAGACACTGTCGTTTGAGCCGGTAAGAGGCACCTAATCAATCACAGTAATACTTGACTCTCTTCTACATCACCACCCGCCTGTGGATGTCAAACCACAGACACTTGTTTATTACGATTCACAGCTGCCTCCTCCCATGACACAGGCAATTCTTATTTTACAAAGAGGCACAGAGAGGGGAAACTAAGGCACAGAGAGGGGAAGTAACTTGTCCAAGGACACACCCTGAGGGAACCAGGGACAGACCTCAAGAGCCCGGGCTTCTGGCCTGTGCACTAACAAACTGGACACCCAAGGCGTTGAAAAGCAAGGCGTCCACAAATGGGGTCAAATGTTCGTGCCACGTTCCCCCACGCAGCCGGCGTTCAATTCATTTTATGGCCTCAGCCTCACAGTGGGAGTTGGTGGGGATTCGGCACTTTTAAAACTCTGACTCTTAAACAGGAGCTGAGCCCTTGAAAATGCAGCCTAAGTGCATGCGACAGCTGCCAACTCGGCTGGCCCCCCGGGGACTGAAGTGGGGATCCACAGGACTAAAAGCAGGAGCTGCTATAACTTGAACTAAAGATCCAAGCTGCTGTAGCTTGCGGCTGTAACAACTCATATGCTCTGTGGATCGGCCCAGAGGGGGACCTGGCTGTCACACATTCTCACCACTGGGTTACACAGGCATCCGCTTCCCCTGGCTGGTTTATTTTCAGAGGCTGTCACGCTCCGTTGCTGGAAGCAGGGGCTGCTGATTTATGCTCTTGGTTTGGTTTCCACTCCTCGCAAACCAGAGAGCATGATCTGACCCTAATCCACTCCTAATCCTTGGGCAGGTGAGCTGCGTATTCCCCATGTCCTAACACACACACTGCTGCCCTGACAGTGCAAAGAGGGCGCCCCGCCGGAGGTGAACCTACGCCACACTGGGGATCTGTTTGGGGAGTAAAGCGGGGCCTCAAGGGGGAAATACCAAGGAGGGGAGGAAGTGGTAGGTGTGGTCCCAGCAGTTACAGCCAGAAGCATTGGGAGGAAAATCAGCAAAGGGAAATTTAGGCTGAACTGTCATGGAAATCTTCTGAAGAGTGGGATCTACCTGTCTATCACCATACAACTCTATCTATCTATCTATCTATCTATCTATCTATCTATCTATCCCCAGACACCCCCTCTATCTATCTAGCTATACATCTACCCAGCCCCATCCACCCCTCTCTCTCTCTCTCTCTCTCCCTGTACATGCCCACCTCTCTCTCTCTGGCCATAGAACCTCACCCAGCAATTTCTGCATCACGTGTTAGCGTCGAGCTGTAGGAATCCCTGGGGGAGGTTCTCTGGCCTGTGCTCTGCAGGAGGTCGGACGAGATGATCAGAATGGGCCTTATCAGCTGTGAGCGGCCCCTGTTGCCAGTGCTGTGGGAACCTTTGGAAACATTCATGTACGGGTGCTGTCCAGACGTCCCCATCTACACCCACATGGAGGGGGTGTGAAACACGACTAGGACTCGTTCCACACTGCGACATGGGAGCCCTGGAGGTAATCCCAGAAAGAGACGACCTCAAAACAACCAGGGATTTTTTCCCAGATAAACCCATGAAAGTTCGGCTCTTTATCAGAAACGCTTGGCTTTGGGACATCGGCAGAACTCAACTCTACTCCCATGGAGCTAACAGTCCTGCTCCGATTTGCACCCATGCAAAGGGATGGGAAATGCTAAGAGCCACTCTGAGTTCATGATCGAAATAGACAAGCCAGGAAGGGGTATTACACCCACTTCACAGAAGGGAAACTGAGGCACGGGGTGACCATGTGACTTAGCTCAGGCGGGGGCTGAGAATTAAACATAGATTCCCTGAGTCCCAGACTAGTGCCTTAACTACAATGGCAGCTTTCCTTTCTGCTAAAGGTCTTCCTTGAGTTCATATACTTTAAAAATGTAGCGCTGAGAATCCAGAGCTAATACAAAAAGTCCGACCGAACAGACGCTTTTCTAAACCATGCGCTTCCCTCCGGGAACAGTCCTAGGGAAGGTCACTGTAATTTCTGCAGAATTCTCAAACTGACTTGAGAAATTCTATAGCAGGGAGAAAAAATGCCCTATTTAGTGCTAGGGGCTGTTTTAGACACGTCTGCCTTGAAATCTCCAGGGCTGGGTTCTCCATCACCCTGCCCTGTGGACAACCTTTCACACCCCTGCAGAGATGGGCTCAGACACTCTCAGACATGCACTTTATAGTGGTGTGAGTGTGATTTGGAGAGTAATTTCTATTGAGCGCTGAAGAAGAGCTCTGGGTAGCTCGTCACCCTCACCAACAGAAGCTCGTCCAATAAAAGACATTTCCTCACCCACCTGGTGTCTCTAATATCCCGGGACCGACATGGCTACAATACTGCATACACCAGACAATCCAGGAAGCTTTTGGAAAGTGTAGGGGACAATCTCCTGGTGCAAGTGCTGGAGGAGCCAACTAGGGGCAGAGCTCTTCTTGACCTGCTGCTCACAAACCGGGAAGAATTAGTAGGGGAAGCAAAAGTGGATGGGAACCTGGGAAGCAGTGACCATGAGATGGTCGAGTTCAGGATCCTGACACAAGGAAGAAAGGAGAGCAGCAGAATACAGACCCTGGACTTCAGAAAAGCAGACTTTGACTCCCTCAGGGAACTGATGGGCAGGATGCCCTGGGAGAACAACATGAGGGGGAAAGGAGTTCAGGAGAGCTGGCTGTATTTTAAAGAATCCTTATTGAGGTTGCAGGAACAAACCATCCCCATGTGTAGAAAGAATAGTAAATATGGCAGGAGACCAGCTTGGCTAAACAGTGAAATCCTTGCTGATCTTAAACGCAAAAAAGAAGCTTACAAGAAGTGGAAGATTGGACAAATGACCAGGGAGGAGTATAAAAATATTGCTCAGGCATGCAGGAGTGAAATCAGGAAGGCCAAATCACACTTGGAGTTGCAGCTAGCAAGAGATGTTAAGAGTAACAAGAAGGGTTTCTTCAGGTATGTTAGCAACAAGAAGAAAGTCAAGGAAAGTGTGGGCCCCTTACTGAATGAGGGAGGCAACCTAGTGACCGAGGATGTGGAAAAAGCTAATGTACTCAATGNTCGAGGGACGTGATCGTTCCCCTCTATTCGACATTGGTGAGGCCTCACCTGGAGTACTGTGTCCAGTTTTGGGCCCCACACTACAAGAAGGATGTGGAAAAATTGGAAAGAGTCCAGCGGAGGGCAACAAAAATGATTAGGGGGCTGGAGCACATGAGTTATGAGGAGAGGCTGAGGGAACTGGGATTGTTTAGTCTGCAGAAGAGAAGAATGAGGGGGGATTTGATAGCTGCTTTCAACTACCTGAAAGGGGGTTCCAAAGAGGATGGATCTAGACTGTTCTCAGTGGTACCAGATGACAGAACAAGGAGTAATGGTCTCAAGTTGCAGTGGGGGAGGTTTAGATTGGATATTAGGAAAAACTTTTTCACTAGGAGCGTGGTGAAGCACTGGAATGGGTTACCTAGGGAGGTGGTGGAATCTCCTTCCTTAGAGGTTTTTAAGGCCCATCTTGACAAAGCCCTGGCTGGGATGATTTAGTTGGGATTAGGTCCTGCTTTGAGCAGGGGGTTGGACTAGATGACCTCCTGAGGTCCCTTCCAACCCTGATATTCTATGATTCTATGATTCTAAGCCCTGTGTAATTTCTGTAGAGTCCTGTAGGTTTCATCACTAGGAGAGTCTACAGGTTTCGAGGACTGTACTTTGACCTAGGTACAGGTCTCTGGTTGGTGGGTTGCATTCTGCTATGCTCTGGTGGGACAGCTGTCAGATAAACCCCTCATGGATCGCCAGGGGAGCTGAGTGGGTCTGGCCTTTTAAGAAATTGCAGTGGTGCGTCCTGCAGTCCTGTGTTTGCTGCTGCCCTGGGAGAGGGTGCCAGCTGTCGTGCTGAGGGTCAGGGCAAGGGAGGGTCGGGCCCGAGGCCCCTCAAGCTGGGCTTCCCAGTCAGGGCCACCTAAATCCCTTGGACTCCTTGGCAATCGTGATCTGCAGTTGGTTCACCAGAGAGACGTGCCAAAGTGGGCCCTGCAGGCTGTGCCACACGTGGTGGGGAGAGAGGGGCAAACAGATGAGGCCTTTACTGAGTTACCTGGCCTCCTAATCCCTCAGCCTGCCTGTCACACCCTGCAGAGTCATCCGGCTTCTTCCTCAACAGAGTGGCCCTTTGCTCCCCATCCCAGCTGGCGGCTGCTGAAGGCTCTGCCTGCCCCTTGGTCACTGACTGCTCCTTGCTGGTGTCTCTGCCCCGTTCCCACCCCACTCTGGCCTTCCTTCACCCCCCATGTTGGCTGTTTGCCTTAGATCCCAGCTGGCTCAGGCACCTCATCCTCACCCACCGGGCCCTGTGTGATCTCACCACCGCCCACATCTCTGGTCTCACTTCCTCTGCCCACCCCACCCCCGCCCCGAGATACTGATGCTCCTCCTGATCCTCTCCCCTCCTGTCTTCCATTCTTGGCTTGGCACTGTCTGGCAGCCCCCCCTCCCCCAGCTTGCCAGTGTGCTCCAGAGGGTAGGGGCACAGGGCCAGGACTGGGGAAACTGGGGAGCTGTTCCACTCCCTTCTTGTGTGAATGTGAGCAAGGCCCGCCCCGCTTTGGGCCTCAGTTTCCCCATGTGTATCATGAAGCACTCTGAGGGCTAGGGATTCTAAGGGCCAAATCTAATGACCATAATAACCACTTCTTCCCCATCCATAACCCCATGCCCTTCCCACAAGCCTGTGCTGCCCGCTCTACACTGTAAACTCTTCAAGGCAGTGGATGTGTTTGTCTCTGCCAAGTCCATATATGCAGCTATGCAAGTAATTTGTCTGTCTGGCTATGATACTTATCTGGCCGCAATCACCCTAGTGTCTGGGCACCTCATAATCTTTCCTGTATTCCCCCTCACAGCCCCCCTGGGAGTCAACACAGGGCCATTATCCCCACTATACAGATGGGCAAACTGAGGCACAGGGAGACGAAGTGAGCTCCTTTCTGTCTGTTCGGTGCCAGCTCACACCCATACGAGCTGCCCTGCACTCCCCGTCAGTTCTCTGTGTGCTGCTTCCACCTGCATCCTTGCTGCCCCCTTGTTGGGGATGGTTTTGCAGACAAAGGGCTGCAAGGGCTAAGGGGATGCTGCCCTTTCTTGGTGCTGGGGGTGGGGATTCTGTCAAACACGGGAAGCAAGAAAAGCTCAGCCCAGTGGCACGAGGAAGGCAGTGAAAACCCAAAGGACACAGAGACACAGGATGCCCAGAGCAACGATCCGCTCGGAGCCAGCACAGAGCCGGGCCTCCAGCTATTAGGGGTGGCAAGGAGGCCACATGCCCTGGTACAGCACCTCTACTCAGCAACATGTCCTGCCAGGTCTGGCCTCTCTGCACCGGCTCCCAGGGTCCAGCTGAATCTGTCCTGCTCTTCAGAGCCCTTTGTGAGACCAGTAAGAATACACCCCAGCCCACAACCCAGACCTGCCATGGTACAACGGAGTCAGGAAGCAACGGGGGGCGGGGAGGGGAGGGGGAGGAGAGGGCTCATAAGCGCAGGAAGCAGAATGGTCATAGGGGCTAGACTAGAGCAAGACTGTGGAACTCACGGCCACTGGAAAGAAGAGGCCACAGGCCTTACTCTGCTCAGAACTATAGGCAAACTGCACTTTCCCTTGATATGTTTTACACACACTCACACAACAAACCCCTCCACCACAAAACACCCACCCACTCACACAACACCCAATATAACGCCAAGATTTTGTACAGCCTTGGAAAGAAAGAAGATTTTTTAAGTATCTGTGAGGTGCTCAAGTGCAGTAGATAGATAGATAGATAGATAGATAGATAGATAGATAGATAGATAGATAGATAGAGGGGGTGTATGGGGATAGATAGATAGATTACATAGCTAGCTGCTCTTGTATGGTTATGGGGTATGAACTGTGTCGGGGAAGAGCCCTCTCCTCTGCATTCTCTCTCAGTCGGAGCAGGCTCCGACGCTCCCTCCCATCACACACCTGTATCACAAATGCCCTTTTTCTCTTGCCTTTGCATCTCCCCCACCCCCCCATCCTGCTCTTTTTTTTATTTAACTTTGTGCTGCCCTCCCTCTCGCCTTCTCCCCACTAACAATCTCCACCACTGCAGGACTTCTCAAGCGTGTGTCACGGCCCCGGGGGGGGGGGGGGGGGGGGNGTGACTCGTTACTCCAGTGTGTAAGACTTCATTGGATCAGCCCCTGAGATTTTCAGCTCTTCTGGGCAGGGGGCAGCCTGGGCAGAGCTGGGTTTATGCCCAGCGCTCTGTTAACGCTTCATACGACAGGAATAACACCCCTAACAAGGACTCTCCCAGCGCGTTTGGCTATGTGTTGTCAATCGTTTACCCCAGAGTGTCCCTCTTTTTTTTTTCTACCTGCAAATGAATCCCAAACAGATGCAGATTTTTTTATGCTTTGATTCACAAGTGCTCCATGCCCGGCTTATGCAAAGAAAGGTCAGTCTATTGGCATAAGGGGGTAAATTTCCCTCCAGTAATTGACTAGGTGTGCTTTGAGTCACATGATGTTGCTTGTGATACCTGATTGGATGTGGCTAGGAGTCTATAGCCTCCTTTCCCTCACTTTCTCTACTCATTTGTTGTCTCTTGTCTTATAGTTAGGTTGGGAGCTCCTTGGGACAGGGACTGTGTTTTTGTTCTGGGTTTGTACAGCGCCTAGCACCATGGGGTCCAAGGCCATGATGAGGGCTTCACCAGATAACTTCATCCGGGCTTGGCATCTGGCAAGTGTTTAAGAATTTTTCCTCATAAGCTGCCCATGAGGTAGGGGAAGGGTTATTAATGACTAATTATTAGTAATTAGTTATTGTTATTCCCCTTTTACACAGGGATGGAGGAGCAGATTCTCAAGAGCTCAGCAGCACCCCCCAGCTACAATCTTGTCAACGCTAAGCCTTTAAAAATCATGAGCCGTCCCCATCACTAGATTGGCTTAAAAATTATGAGAATAAAAAATAATAATAATACATTGGGGGTTCTGTTTCTTTGCCTTCTGGGTTGTAAGCCTTTCGGGGCTGCAGTGTTCAGCTTTTCTCCCCAACCGTGAGAGCTAGAAACTTTAATACTGAATGACAGCTGAGAGGCTCGTGTCATTACCTGACTCCAGGAGCTGGGGCTTGAAGAAAAGCAGCGATTAAACGTGAGACTTGGGATAAAATCACCAGAGTCAGGGCCGGTGCAAGGATATTTTGCGCCCTAGGCGAAACTTCCACCTTGCGCGCCCCCCCCCCCCCGACAACCTCCGAAAACTAGTAAACTTAGCATTATAAACAGCCTGTCAGAATGGGTAAGGGCTTTGTAATGTTTCTTTTTTACCTTTAAGGCGTTTCAATTGTTTGCCATTGCCTCTGATGGTGTCCCATTCAAAGTCAAACAATTGAGCCTTGCATTGCATCACCAGCCAGGTTAGGCAGGGTGACAAATCCCCCTTGCCCCAAAGGGACATTTTCCCCTGGTGACTAATTTCTACTCCAAGTCTATAAAGCAGACTTTTAAGGTAAATACATTATTCCTTCCATATTACCCATGCCCACATCTCACAAAGATTCTCACTCTTGACAAGTTACCAACCTTGTGTAGATCCCTTCCACGTTCCTCTCTGTGGGTAAGTGCCCTGTAAGACACGTGGGGGTTGCAGTGAGTTTGTCAGGCCTGCGGTGACAGCTGTTTGTGAAGATCAGGGGGCCCTTTGCCAAGGGGTGCTGGTGTCACAGTGAGCTTGGGGTGGCTGACAGTATGGGGCAGGGCACTGAGGCTGGTGGGGGAGGTAACACTCACTGGGCTGGGGGGCAGGTGGTGCCGGGATGGGGCAGGGGCAGGTACCTGTCAGCAGTAGCGGCGCCAGCTCTTCCGGCGCCCTAGGTGGCGGAAGGTCCCGCCCCCGAAATGCCGCCACCGACAGCGGCGGCGGAAGGTCCCGCCCCCAAATTTCAACGGGCGGCCGGGGCGCCGGCGCCCCCAAAATGGCAGCGCCCTAGGCGACCGCCTAGGTCACCTAATGGGTGCGCCGGCCCTGCCTGTCAGTCTCCAGCGCTCAGGCCGCGCCAGCAGCCTCTTCACCTCGGAGTCTCCCCCGCTTGCCCGGGGGCCACTCCTCCTCTCAAGCTCCCCGGCCGCTGCCGCCCAAGAGCACGTGGGCCGGGGGGGGGGGGGGGCGCCGCCGCGGAGGAGACACAAGGGGCCAGGCTCGGCTGGGGCCCCGCACCTGCCAGCCGAGAGCAGCAGGAACCGGGCACCGCTCGGGGGGAGCCGGGCGGCCCGAGCCCAGGGCGGCGGCAGCCTCCGCAGCAGCAGGGGCAGCAGGGGAACGTAGCCCGCCATGGGGCAGGAGAGGCCGCGCTGCTGCTGCTGTTTCCCGCCTACAGCCGTCCTCCTGCGCCGCGCAGCAGGGCCAGGAAACAGCAGCAGCAGCGCGGCCTCTCCTGCCCCATGGCGGGCTACGTTCCCCTGCTGCCCCTGCTGCTGCGGAGGCTGCCGCCGCCCTGGGCTCGGGCCGCCCGGCTCCCCCCGAGCGGTGCCCGGTTCCTGCTGCTCTCGGCCGGCAGGTGCAGGGCCCCAGCCGAGCCTGGCCCCTTGCGTCTCCTCCGCGGCGGCGCCCCCCGCCCACGTGCTCTCGGGCGGCCGCAGCCGGGGAGCCTGAGAGGAGGAGTGGCCCCCGGGCAAGCGGGGGAGACTCCAAGGTGAAGAGGCTGCTGGCGCGGCCTGAGCGCTGGAGACTGACAGGTACCTGCCCCTAAGCAATAGTGTAAAAAAAAATATTGGGCACCGCTTTTTGGCGCCCCCAAATCTTGGTGCCCTAGGCGGCCGCCTAGTTCGCCTGGTGGTTACACCGGCCCTGGCCAGAGTCAGCAAAAGCTCCTTGTGTGCGCTTAGCATCCACCGTGCTGCATCTAAAAATCTGGCCCCAGCTGTTGAGAATTAACTGGCCCAGGCTCACACAGGGAGCCAGAGGAAACCTGAGTTATCACCTAGTGCCTGAACCACTGACCATCCTTCCTCCTTCTGGGACTGAAGACTCCTGACAGAATAATGAGCAGGGGATTCTCTGATTTGCTCACATCTACCCCTGTTTCACAGGGGAATACAGGCCTCTGTGACTAGGGTACCCAGTCCTCAGCCCTGGGTTCAAACAAAATCCCATTGGCATGAATGACTAGCGCATAGGAACCAGAGGAAGCAAAGAGCAGCTAGGGCTCTGAAGGGGCATTCCCAGACCTGGCGCTGTACTTCTCACCCAGGGCTAATAAAACAATCAAGGCGCTGGAACTGCCTCACCCCGTCCAGGGCTTTGGAGACAGGAAGCAGACCCTGCAGGGGAGCCGCTGTCCATAATAAAGTCCCAATGTGGGCTTATAAACCACCTTTCACCTGGGCGGTTATCTCAAGAGAAACCGTTTGCGCTGCAGCCCGGCCCTTTTAGAAATGAGCATGGTGGGGCTGGCATGTCTGTATAATACCTCCCAGCATGATGGGGTCGTAGATATGTAGAATTTAAAGCTGGAAGGGACCATTAGATCATCTAGTCTGGCCCCCTGCATATCACAGGCCAGGAACTTTCACCCAATGCCCCCTGCATTTTGCCCAGTAACTTGTGTCTGGCTAAAGCATCTCCTCCAGAAAGGCAGCCAGGCTTGGTTTGAAGATATCAAGAGACGCAGCATCCCCACTTCCCTTGGAGTTCGTCCCAAGGACGAACCACCCTCCCGGTTAGAAATTTGGGCCTAATTTCAAACTGGTATTTATCTGGCTTCAGCTGCCAGCCACTGGCTCTAATTTGGCCTTTCTCTCCTCGATCAAAGAGCCCATTAGCACCCATTATCCTCTCCCCCGGAAAGCAGTCCTACAGTGTAATCAAGTCACCTCTCCACCTTCTCTTTGATCAGCTAAACAACCGGAGCGCTCTACGGCTCTCACGAGAAGGCATTTTCAAATGGTTTGCATGGCCCTTTTTTGCCCCCTCTCCAACTTTTCAGCCCAGGCAGGATGGGCAATCGGCAGCTGTGCACCTGTTTCTGAGCAATTCGGATCTCCTGGGCACATAACAGAGTATCCGACTCCCCCAAGCATCATGCCTCAGGGAGGTAGGGCAGGTGGGGCCTTTACGGGGCTGGGCTTCTACCTGAACAAGGAGAGGATGGATGCTTTTGTCATAAGCGCCGAGCAGGGAGTCTAGAGAGCTGGGTTCAGTTCCTGGCTTTGCCACAGGTTCCCAGGACAGCCTTGGGCCCTTTCCTTAATCTCTCCCCTTCAGCTGTCAAGTGGGGAAAATAATCTCTCCTCTGCCAGTGGGTTGTGAGCACTTTGGGGTCCCTCTCTCATGAGGTGACTGTGCAGTGCCTGAGGGCGCCCCTGCTCTTGGCTGGGGTCCCCTAATAATTGTGCCGTTACCAACTGGATCGAGCCAATTGTTGGGAGCCTGGAGGAAATGTAACGGCATCATTAACGAACCACGGACCCAACCCTGCGCTTGTCACTCCATCACACTGAGGGACAAGAGCAGGCACTTGGCCTTGTAGCCATTGCGACGCAGGCAGGGTTGGGTAATGAGGGCAGCGGTTTTCTAGCTGCCCGTCTCCAGCTGCTGGGCCCGCATCAGATGCAAAGAGAGGGGAAGGGGCTGCGAGTGGAGGAGGTGATAGGGGGAGCCCAGGGGCTTTGGGGCTCCAGTGTGGGCAGATGCGGAGCAGGCTCCAGGTGGCGGGTTCTGCGAATTCCGAGCTGCAGGACCCGATCTCCCCCCCCCACACCGGCTGCAGTGGCACCTACTCATCAATCAGCGCCCGCTCCCTGCTGCGAAAGGAATCCCAGCCCGACAAGGAGGCCGCGCTGGGGTCGGCCATACGGGCAGGGGACGGATCCCGTTCCAGTGGCGCGGAATGCCAGGCTGGCAGAGGGCAGTCAGGGAGGGCTGTCTGGTGGGATCCCAAAGAGATATTGATTTACAGGAGATTTTTGTCGTGAATGAGAGACTTTCCACTCTTTGCCTGCACGTCAAAGAAAAGTTTGATTCTCTCTACAGGTTTTGCTATATTCTCTCTTACATCCCTCTACCCCTCCCTCTCTCCCTGGCCCCAATCCTGCTCTCATTTACCCCAGTATAAAGCAGGATAGATCCCACGGAAATGCACCTCAGTGTAAAACCAGCATAAACACAATCAGAATCAGCCCGTCTCTTTCTCTCTCTCTGCCTACCATCATCTTGGCATCTGATTGGCATCCAAGTCAGTTTAAGAGATTTCTGTGCAGGGTTAGGGCGAGAGGCAGGGTAACACCAGCTGAGCAGCAGCACCCATGAGGAGTCCAGGCCATCAAATCAGAGCGCAACGCAGAACCATCCCCTGCTCCGCCTTCAGCCCAGTTAGGAATGGATCCTGCCCTTACCTTGAGCCCCGAGGAAGAGGGACAGTTCGCAGGCTGGGTCCACGTTGGCTGGACTGGTGGTGGAACCTGAGATGAAAACGACCTGATCCCCCTTCGCCCGGTCGGAGCGGTGGTGTGCAAAACTTTCTCACGCTGCGAGCCGAGCCGGGTAAAGTTGGTGCCCTAAAGTGCCAAGGTTCAGCTGCAGTGGCGCGGGGGCAAGGGCTCTTAAGTGCTGTTTCCACAATCAGGCTCTGAAAAGCCCTGATCTCCCATCTATTTCATGCCTCCTTTTTTTTTTCTTCCCCTCTTACAAAACTTTGTCCAAGTTCAATTGAATGAAAGGATTATTTTTTAAAAGGAGGGGGCGGCAAAGGGAGTTGATTGACAGCCCCGAGGGCCCTATCGCAGAAGGATGGGTCTGGCACCGATTGGAGGGGCCCAGGGGAGTGGGAGGAGCTGGGGAGTGTGAAAGAAAAAGGGAAAGAAAGAAAGAAAGAAAGAAAAAGAACTGGCAGGGAAAGGTGGGAGGCAAGGGGCGGGAGAGGGAGGATGGAGAGTGAAAGTTTGAGAGGAAAGTTAATGAGGTGGAAATCAATCCCTCACTCAGATAGGGTCACATTACCGCTCCCAGGGAGAGGGGGGGATGGAGAACAGCGCAGGATTTCACCAGTCCCCAGTCCCCGGAGAGCTTTGTGGATTTAAAGGGCGCAGGAAGCCAGGCTTAGCAGGTCCCAGTGCTAGGCCCTGTCTGTTCGCACCGGTGTCAGTTAACGCAGTACCAAGGCCCTGCAGCACCGGCGTAATGTGGGGCGTCACCTTGGGGCTTAGCACCAGGTCAGTTACACCCAGGCAGCCACCTGGGGGAGCATCCTCAGACTGGTGGCAGGTTCCGGACGGCGGGCGTGGAGGGAAGGCGGGCAGGACAGGCTGGGAATCATTCACAGGGCCTGGCTCTCCCCTGCCCTGGCACCTTGCAAAGCTGGTTATACCAGGGCGCGGTGATACAAAATGCCACCCGCCTGTGTCTTATGTACACCTTGGCATCGCTCTGGAAGCACAAAGGGGCCTTAACGTGGGTATGATCCGCCATGACAGCCCCAGACACGCCAAAATCAGGAGATTGGCTTGAGATTTTTATTTATTCATTTTTTTTAAAGAATACATGTTGGGTTCGATCCATTGGGTCTCTGGTTTCTGAGCCTCCAGGGCCACATTCTCCGGCTCTTTTCTGCAGCCAGCAGAGCTAGAGACTTACTTTAAAAAAAGAAAAAGGAAAAAAAAAAAGAGACAGCTGAGATTCTCCCATCATGCCCTGACTCCAGGAGCTGGGGCTTTACGTAAAACATCCAGTATTGCAAGACGTGTGATAAAGTCGTGGAATCTGGTAACGTCGTGGGATGGCAACGGACGCCCCCTTTACGCTGCCAGAGCGGCGTTAGTGGAACTAAGGATCAGGCCCTGCCGTTCTGACCTGGTACCATCTCGCAGTCCCATGGCGCTGGGGTAAATGACGGCCCCCGGGGAGGGGAACGAGGTCCGTGGGGGTTTAAGGTCAGAAGGGCCCATTCTGCATAGGTGCTGAGTTTTATTTTTCCCTGGGGTGCTTCACCCCTGCTCCGCCCTGAGGCCCCGCCCCTGCTCCGCCTCCTCTCCTGAGGCCCCGCCCTCCCTCTGCCTCTTCCCGCCCTGCTCCAACCTCTTCCCCGAGGCCCCCTGCCTGCTCTCCACCCTCCCCTAAGCACCTCCCCCAGCCGCCAAACAGCTGATTGGCAGCCTCGCAGGACAGCTGTGGCTGGTGGGTGCTGAGCACCAACTCTTTTTTTCCATGGGTACTTGAGCCCTGGAGCACCCACGGAGTTGGCGCCTAAGCCATTCAGACCCTCTAGTATGACCCCTGTATTACCCAGGCCAAAGAATCTCACTTCGAATCAGTCAAAGGGCTGGGAGTTCTGATCAGCACTTGGATAGCGAGGGGGCCCTGCTCTGAATTTGTGCTTGGGGCGGGGATGGGTGTGGGAGGAACTTGGTTAAAGATTCCTTGGTTAAATCAAGTCCTGCTCTTTCCTGGGCTGCCCCCCTCCTCCCTCCCCCGGGCAGGGAGCCCCACTCTCACCCAGGGAAAACCTCCAAACCAGTCACATGTCCCATCCTGTTCTTAAAGAGACAGTGCCCATTAACCAGCATACAGAGATTAGAAGGGCCATTCCCACAATGACTCCAGGGATCTTACACCAACAGTTAAACATACAAGCACCTTTTCTTGCCATCACCCGGTCTGAACCCAGAACCACCCAATCCACAGCACAGCACTCATCCCCTGTGGGAGTAATCGGCACTCGGGGAAGCGTGCAGTTAGCGTGAATGTGGACCAGCCCAGACAGGGAGGCTCTCGTTACACAAGCATTTGTTGGGCAGCAAGTGTTGAGATTCTTGGTTTTGCTTCCTGGCAGATTCCGGGTGCAGATTCCGGGCCAGACAGCGCCACCGCCCAATGGCCCCCTGAACCTGGGACCACTGCATGGCCAAGCAGGAGCTGCTGCTACTGGACACAAAGTAACAAATCTCTTAGTGTAGGAGCTGAAGCAGAGTCACAAACGTCATAAGAACGGCCATGCTGGGTTGGACCCAAGGTCCATCTAGCCCAGTGTCCTGTCTCCCGACAATGGCCAATGCCAGGTGCTTCAGAGGGAATGAACAGAACAGGGAATCATCCAGTGATCCATCCCCTGTCACCCATTCCCAGCTTCTGTTTGGCGCGTTTCTACCAAAAGGCAGCGGAATAAGAGCCACTGCTCTGTCTGAGACCGGGGGAGTTATCCCCAAGACAGGAACTTGGGCACAGGAATGGCCCAGGGTGTGGATTAGACCTCAGAGGTACTGGGCTTACAGCTGAGTGCCTCTTTCCCTAGGCAAAGTGCAATACTCCAGCTGGAGCTTTGGGCAACATCACGAGACGGTGCCGGCCTGCTGCAGAGGGTGTCGCGGTTGACAACACTGTAAAGGCAAAGGTTGGGGAAAAGGTGAGTTTGGCCCAAAACCCGATTGGTTGTGTGAGCATGTCCAATAGCACACAGAGAAGGTGGTGTGAATGGCACCTATTTATGGTTCCAGCCCCCAGCTGCCTCTTTTTCGCTTTCTACCTCCCAAGGTCTGCTAGCCCTTCGCAGACGATTGAATAACAGGCCAGAGCTGGGGCTTAAAACCCAGCTGGGATTCCCAGCCAGCCGTGGGAAGCAGGTGTTACGTTTCACAGCATGTCTTGCAGGAGGTTGGCAATGTAACACAACTTGATTGCTTAGAATTCAGAACGGTCACAAACAGGCTGCTCCCCATGGGCGGCGGGTGAAGCCCCCTTGGGGGGGTTGGCCTGCTGGCCCCGCCCCTTCCACCTGAGGACCCCTCCACCACCAGAGCCCTGGCCTGCCGGTGGCTGGAAGACCCCCGAGCTGCCAGCCGGCCCGACCCCCAGAGCACCGGGCTGCCGGCCGGCCCCAGCGCCAGTCAGATCCCCAGGCTGGCCTGAGCAGTCCTGGCCATCGGCTGGAGCTGAGTCCCCACTGGCTTCAGGGAAGAGGGGGAGCGAGGGCCGGGTCTCCCAGCAAAATATGGGCAGGGCCACGGCCTGGGTTAGGGGAGGCTTGGCCTATGGTACCCACCACCCATGCTGCTCCCTATAACAGAGAGGAACAAGTCCCCACACCTTCCTCTATGCTGTCTGGATGCTGACCGACTCCAATCACATGCTTGCTTCCCTACGGAGCCCCCTCCCTCAGGATTTAAAGTGACCGATCATAATTTGAACACAGTTTTCAATACACCACAACAGTAGCCAGAAAAACCCATGCTCTTTTATACATGCACTGACTTAGCCCCTTACATCTGAGGATCTCAACGCACATTACAAGCACTCACTCATTAACCCCTGCAAGCCCTCCTGTGAGGCAGGTATTATTACTCTCATTGTACAGATGGGGAAACTGAGGCACAGAGCGGGCAGTGACTTGCCTAAGGTCACCTGACGAGTCAGTGGCAGAGCCAGGAAAAGAACCCAGCAGTCCTGACTCTCAGGTCTGGTCTACACTTAACATTTGGATTGACCTAGCTACATCGCTCAGGGATGGGGAAAATTCCCACCCCTGAGTGCCATAGTTAAACCCACGTAATCCCCAATGTAGACCCACCTAGGTCAGTGGAAGAATCGGGGAGGTGGATTACCTACATCAACGGGAAACCCCCTTCTGTCGCTGTAGTAAGTTTCTATAGTGCCGTAGCTGTGTGCTGTAATGGCTGTAGTGTAGACACGCCTGTAGTCACACCGCTCTCTTGGGCTAGCCCAGTCAACTCCAAAGGTAATTGTTAATGAATTGGAAGCCTGTGAACAAATTGATCTTTGCTGAATGGGTTTGCGGGTGACAGTGATATTTCGGAAAGATCCCATCGTGGGCTAATTAAATGACAATTAATTGGAAATAATGATTCAGGAAATTTCTCTGGCGTTTCTCTTGGCTGCCTGCTGCGGGGAGTCCAGGTGACCTGTTGCAAAACACTGGAGCAAATTCAAAGGGAGCGGGGAGGGGAAGAGCTACCAAGAGGCCAACTCGGGTCACAGTAGCTGGCTTCCGAGCAGTTAGAAAAAGGGTGGGCTGTAGCAACAGCGTTTCCTTGTAGAAAGAAAGATGCAAAGGCCCAGACACAGGATTGCTGTTATTTCTAGCAAAAAGAATAGGAGTACTTGTGGCACCTTAGAGACGAACAAATTTATTGTAGCATAAGCTTTAGCTTTAGCTTATGCTACAATAAATTTGTTCGTCTCTAAGGTGCCACAAGTACTCCTATTCTTTTTGCAGATACAGACTAACACGGCTACTACTATGAAACCTTATTTCTAGTACATTGGATCTTACAATCGAGAGCCTGTGGCACTGTGCAAACATACCGAGGGACAGTCCCTGCCCCAAAGAGCTTACAGTCTAAATAAACCAGACACACAGCGGGTGGGAAGGGAACGTGTCTAGCTGAAGGTCGGACAGCAGCTCTGGGAATAGAAGGCAGGTATCTGGAGCACCAGCCTAATGCTTATCCACCAGGCCACGTTGCCTCCTTATTGGGCACCATATTCCTGGTCAGCTTTACTGACAATGGGCATGCCCTTGTAGAGGGACGTTACATGGCCAAATGAGAATCACAGAACACTGGGGGATTGTGGGAGTTTCCCGCGCGGGTTCATGGGAGTTTGACCTCTTCCTCCGCAAACTGGGCTCCTAAAGGCCATTTGGAACCTCCCAGAATCTTCCTGCAGGTATTATGGGATAAGTACCCAGAATGCTGTGCCGTACCCTGCCGGCCTTCTGCCTTGACTACTGCTCCACATGAGACTCCTTGAGCAGTGGTTATGGGAGGATTAGTTCGCTTGGAACCTCTCCGTTGGGTTCAAATGTAACGATTATATATGACAGCATGTAAGTTGATCAGAACCTCACATAGCACGCTAATACATGGATGATAAAATGACCTAATTGGCTACAATGCATCGCTACTGAAACCGTTTAGCATGGGTACAGGGCAAACCTCAGGACACAGATCAGCCTGGGCAGGGCGGGTGAGCGGAGTCATTTGTGCTTAAATCAGGTCTAGCTGATTGGACCAATGAGATGGATGTGGTTCCATTCCCTGGTACGGACAAGGCCTGGGTGTCACTCTCATCCCATTAATTATTATAGGTTTATTATGGTAATGCCCAGGAGCTCCAGTCATGGACCAGGACCTCGTGGTGCTAGGTGCTGTACATTATTTATTAGGTGTATTATGGTAACACCTAGGAGCCCTCTTCTTAGACCGGGACCCCAGTGTGCTAGGCACTGTACAAACACAGAACAGAGAGACAGTCCCTGCCCCAAAGAAATGACGATCTAAAACATTAAAGCCCTTGGTTCGAGGCATCTGCTGGGACTGCCACTCAAAGCCACCACTCCCAGACATCGGCCGCTAGGGTGACCAGACATCCCGTTTTTAAAGGGACAGTCCCGTATTTAAGCCCTCCTGCGGGTGTCCCAACTTTTTCTTTAAAATGAGTAAATTGTCCCATATTTTCTGTCCCTCCCCCATCCGTACTGGTGGGTCCTGCTGCTGGCTGGATCCCTGCTTGCCAGCTGCCTGTCCACCAGCGGTGAGTGTTGGGCGGGAGTCCAGTGGCTGACGATGGGGTTGGGTATGCATGGCTGGTGCAGGGGCAAAGCTGCAGAGCGCGGGGCTGGCCGCTCCCCGTGCTGGTCCATCAGCACAGCCCCCGCTGCGTGCCAGCTCTCGGCCAGCAGGGCCCTGCCCCGCGTCCCGTTTCTGGCCAGTGCTGGCTGTGCGCTGTGAGCTGCGGCGGCTGGTGGCTGGTTACGTGTCGCCTCTGCTGCCCACCCATCGGCCCTTTACATGCTCCTCCTCTCACTGTCCTCTCCCTGCTTTGCCCCTTCACCCCCCCCCCCAGCCCTGCTGCTCCTCCATATCCCCCCCGGTGGGGTGCGTCCCGCTCCCAGCGCTGTGCGGAGAAGCAGCCCCTGGTCGGAGCGCTCAGCTCACCGGCAGCCTGGCTGGCAGGCTCCTTCCTTCCCCCACTGCCTCTGGCTGGGCCGGTGCCCCAGGAAAGCCCAAGACCCTCCAGCCCAGGGCACTGGCCAGGAGCCAAGCCCTGGGTGCCCCAAAGCCTCTCTGCCCCTCAGCTAAGCTCTGGAGTGGCGGGGCCCGGGGTGGGGTTGGGGTGGGGGAGCGATTTCCAGCCTGTTCATCCCCGACCCTGCAGGTTCCACAGCAGCCCCCCAGGCAGGGGCATAGCACCCTCTTCCCCCCCGTCCCCTCCCCCCGCCCCGGGTCATGCCCCCAGGGAGCACGGGGCTGCTCCATCCTCTAGACACCCTCCCCTGCTGAGCCACCTCTCTGGCCAGGTTGGCTGAAGTCCCTGCAGTCAGGTTCCCTGGGCCCTGGTGCACAAGGCATCCTTGGGGCTTAACCCCTTCCTGCCCGTGCTGTAGCCAGGGGACAGGAAGCAGCCGGGTTATGTCAGTTGTCAGCAGCAGCCTGGAGGTGTTAGCTGCCTTTTGACACTGTGCGGGCAGGAAGGGACTAGCTGCTTCCAGCCACAGGGGAGGGCAGGGTGGGGTGGGGCGGGTGGGGGGAGAGATAAGCTCTGCAAAGACATGGGCCAGGTCATCCCTTCCTCCCCACCCCCCACCCTCCATGGCTGGAAGCAGCTCCCGTCCCCTCCCTCCCACACAGGGCCGAAAGGCTGCTGCTAGCCACATTCTGGTGTGAACCCTGGCAGAAACCGGGCAGGGGGGATGTGATCCTGCGTGCTCCCCAGTGTGTTGCCTCGGAAAGACACGGCGGCAGGTACCAGGAGAGGCGGGTTCGTCCCAGGGGCCCAGCCAGGCAAGGAGGGCGGAAAGCACCGGGCAGGGAGGGTTGGATCTGTGGGTCACCCGCCCCCCCCATGTGAGAGAGGTGTACGGGAGTGTGTGTGTGTGTGTGTAACCTCCCCCATGCGAGGAGGGATAGGGGTGTGTGTGTCACCTCTCCCCGTGTGAACCCTAAAGCCTTAAAGATAGGAAGGTAAATAGAAAGAATCCAACTACGCAGTATTTCTTTTTAACTGGGGTCAGTCAACTTGACGTTAATTTGAACGTTTGTCCTGCCTAGTTCTGATTGAGTGCCGTTGAACTCGCTTGAATACGAGTAATTTTACCAGGTGTCCCGTATTCAGCATAGGGAAATATGGTCACCCTATCAGCCGCCAGCCAATCAAAATCACCCCCCTCCACCCCTGAGCCTGTAGCCCTCCAGGGCAGGCTGCCCAGTTTAAGGGGCGAGTGTCATTTTTAAGCCAGTAGATGAGAAACAAATTCCTGCCTTCGGCATAATGTGGCCAGAATTGCCTCAACTCCCCATTTTGGTGCCTAAGCTCAGGGCTCCTCAGTCCTGCTCCCTGAGGTTTCACCTCTGCTTTCCGAGGGGGCAGTATTGTGGCCCCTGAGTCGTTACCCCAAATCTGCCAGGACAGCAGGCACAGCTCTTGCAATGGCCATAGGATGTAATTCCCCCGCGCAGAAGCTCAGCACAAGGACTTAAGAGGGATTTAAATGGTGTGTAGGCTTCATGCCGGCCCCTCTGCTCTGGAGTAAATGGATCTAAATTGGCCGTCGGGAAGTTTAGGCTTGAAATTAGGCGACGGTTTCTAACCATCAGAGGAGTGAAGTTCTGGAACAGCCTTCCGAGGGAAACAGTGGGGGCGAAAGACCTCTCGGGCTTTAAGATTAAGCTTGATAAGTTTATGGAGGGGATGGTTTGATGGGATAACGTGATCTTAGTCAATAGGTCAATAACTTGCCATCACTGGTAATTAGTACCATGGGTCAATGATGTGATATTAATATTCATTTTCCTAAGTGTCTGGCTGGAGAGTCTTGCCCGCATGCTCGGGGTTCAGCTGATCGCCATATTTGGGGTCGGGAAGGAATTTTCCTCCAGGGTAGATTGGCAGAGACCCTGGAGGTTTTTCGCCTTCCTCCGCAGCATGGGGCAGGGGTCGCTTGCTTGAGGATTCTATGCAACTTGAAGTCTTTAAATCATGATTTGGGGACTTCAACAGCTGAGTCAAGGGAGAGAATTAATCCAGGAGTGGGTGGGTCAGCTTTTGTGGCCTGCATCATGCGGGAGGTCAGACTAGATGGTCCCTTCTGACCTTAAAGTCTATGAGTCTATGAGTGGGGCTGTCCTCACTGTGTGACCTTGGACATGCCACTGCCCCTCTCTGTGCCTCAGTTTCCCCATCTGTAAAAGGAGAGCAATAATATTGACCTCCCCTGGCAGGGGGGATTCACCCTAGGAGCTTAACTCTTCTGCAGGGAGACTCACGTCAGATGTTTATTTCAATGACGTTATCGGGCTCTTACCCTGATCACGTCCGTGGCCATATTTCAGCTCAGGTTCGGAGAGGGAGGCGGGACGTCTGGCTGTAGCACATGGGCTGGCAGTCAGGGGAGAGCTGGGCTTGACTCCCTGCTTTGCTACCGACTCCCTGTGTGACCTGAGGCAAACCTGTCAGTTTAGCAACCGGTGTAGTTAGATCACCACCATCCTGTGAGGACGTAGTTAGACTGGTGTAAAGGCACCTCGATCGTTTTAGTGTGTACGGCTGGAGACAAAATTAAATCGGCACAAATAAACTGTATAGGTACATCTGGAATCCTTTGGGCCGCCGCTGTAGTGCTGGGATAAAACACCTTCCTTCAACGTCTTGTTTATTTAGCTCGGACCAGGCCAGGGACATCTACATCCACTGTGGGCCCGCACAGCACTGCCCAGCTCCTACATAGCACTTTGTATCCAGAGAGCTCCAAGCAAGTAGCATATGCTGCCCCCATTTTACAGATGGGAAGACTGAGGCACATGAGAACACACAGCAGGACAGTAGCAGAGCTGGGATCAGAACCCAGTCTTTTGAGTCCCAGCACCATTCCTTAGGCACAGGATGAGCCTGGCTCAGAAGAGGATTTTGTACCTCTACTACTTCAGGTCTGATGACTGACTGCCCTCTCGCTCAGTAAAAGCCGGCACTGGAGATGTAAATGGTGCTCAAGGCCATGGGTGCGAGGCAGCCTGCAAACCCATGGGAATCCCAGGAGCCAAGGGGTGACACGAGGTGGAATTGAGAAAGACGCTCAGGATGGGCTGCGGGGACAAAGGGAGGATAGAAAAGAGCTGGAGAAAGAGGAATGAAACCCAGCGAAGGAAGGAGAAGAGAGCAGGCAGCCAAGGGGCCCGTTCCTGTTTCAAGGATAATTAAGTACTTAGGTTCCTGGTACAGTGACAGTTAAGGAAAACAGAGAGCAACAGCTGCAGGAATGAGGAAAACCGCAATTCCTGCAGCTCCGCTCTGCTGAGGGACTGGCACTCCCCATAGGGATAGATCCTTTAATAGCAGGATTCTCCCCCTGCTCACATTCAGTGGGGGTAATGCACTCCCCTATGGGCCCGATTTGCTATTGCCCTGTACCTTCTGTCCCCACCAGAGCTGGGCAAACAGTAAATTCACCACGACACCCATTTGCCGAATAGTTTCAGCCAGAAAAAGTTGTGTTTGGGGTTTTTTTTTAAAAGGACTGAAGCGCCATTCACCGAACGGCTGGAGGATGACAAGATGCCTCTGCCTGGATAAGCCACGTGCCCAGCCGTTAGCACTCGTTTGGGCTGGGGAAGACTGGCCTGGAATGGCCTCGCTCTAGCTGGTGTGGAGACGGTATCTGAGCTCCGCTCTCCTGCAGTACAGCTGAGGGCTCTGACCTAGGGGATCTCTCCCGAGCTCTCCTGGTGAAGTTATTCCACTGCCTGGAATCATTAAACAGGCATTTGTCCAGCAAGCGACCAAGAGAACAACTCTGCAGTCTAGTGGTTACAGTGCTCGGGCAGGAGACTTACGTCCCTGCTCCACTGACTTACATATTTATATTGCTGCCCCTTTTTGCCCTGAGTGGCTAGTCAAGGTTGGGGGGCAGTCCAGCTGGGCACAGAAACTGGGGGCAGTCAGGTATGTCTCTGGCCTCTACACCCCCTGAGTAACACAGTTAAAATGACCTACACCCAGTGCAGACAGTGCTAAGTCAACTGGAGAATTCTCCCGGCCACCTAGCTACGGCCTCTTGGGGAGGCGGAATTCCTATGGCAACAGGAGAAACCCTCCCGTCAGCGTAGATAGCGTCATCACTGACAGCGGCGCCACTGCTGCGTTTTAAGGGTAGGGTTACCAGATAGCAACTGTGAAAAAAACGGGACAGGGGGTGGGGAGTAATAGGCGCCTATATAAGAAAAAGTCCGCAAAAATGGGACTGTCCCTTTAAAAACGGGACATCTGGTCACCTATTTAAGGGTAGAGAAACCCCCGATGCCGTTTTGTGTATTTGCAAAGAATGGAGCGAGCCCCATGCCTCTGAACACAGAGGGAATCAAATAGCAGGAACAAGCGGCGTTTGCTCCCAGCACCAAGAGCGCCCTTATCCGCCTGCACCCCACCCGAAAAACCTCTCTGGAGGTTTCTTCCAGGGCCAGCCCCACACTTGCAGCTGCTCCTTCCTTCAGTCTGTTCTCAGTTTCTGTGTGGTCTCTTCCTCTATCACTGCCCCCCACCCCCGGCCACAACACCTAGCCGAATCCCCCACCACCCACCCAGGGCTAGTTTCTGAGCAGACTCTATTAGCCTTAGTTTGAGGGGTGGGCCCTTAATTCGCCCTTACAACTGGCTGAAATGGGGGACTAGTTCACACATCAGTTTAAAGAGGTTTTAACTCAACCCATAACAAGTTTTCACCCAGCTCATAACACCCTGGGGCAGCTTCAGCCAGAAAGACCGAAAGAGCGCCCCCTCCCCGGCTGGCTGGGGCCCCTTTGTATAATGTATGAGACCCAAGTTCCAATCCATTCTCCACATTGGGCAGAGGCGGGAAATGAAGCTGGGTCTCCCCAAGGCCAGCTGAGGCCCCTAAGGGAGGCTGGGTCCTCCTCCCCTTTCTGTGAATCTAGCCCCTAAGAAATGCCCCCAAACAAAATGTTTCAGGCCGGACAAAACATTTTGTTCCCCCTTAAATGGACTTTCAGAATTCACCGAAATGTTTCTGAATTTTCAAATTCGGTTCGACCCAACCAATGTATTATTTATGTTTGAACTCCCAGTGAACCAAAACATCAATTATTCTCCCAGCTCCAATCGCCACCCGTGCAAAGTCGGTTGGGACAGTCCGGCTGGGGTTAAGTGGCTAGAGCGCTCTGGGGTTCGGCCAAGGGGCAACATCCCCTTGTTTTGTCTGGACCATTTATCGAGCCTCTCCGGCGACAGGACTGTGCCTCGGTCAGGATCCAAGCTCCCTTCCTTGCCCCAAGATTCCCCTTCCCCCACATACGGTCTCACTGTTCTAGGAGTGCTGCTGCCTGCAGGTTTGCTGAGCACTGAGAAACACTCGATTGCTCGCTGCCCTGTGTCTTGGGCGGATACTTAATGTTATTTTACACAGTGAGCCAGATCCCCCGGTGGAGTATTTCAGCCTAAATTCACTGAGATCACTGGGTCTGATGGTCATTCACACTAAGGCCCCTTGATCCTGCCAGAGGGGTGTAACGAACGGGGTCTTGGGAGTCAGGCCCGATGGGCCTGTGCTGATTTACACCAGGGGAGGAGCTGGCCCATTTCAGACTAGTGCTTCTGTCAACTAAGCGCACAGAAGGGGGAAGGATTCTGTTCTCACTCCACTCCCATTGATGCAGGGGGGTGATGAAACACAGGTTAAAGGCCCCTAGTATGAGAGCTGAGTGAATAATGGATTTTCTTGGTTTAGGGCCCAAACCAAAAAATGAGAAGAAAAAAAACCTTGGTTCAGGTCAGGTTTTCTCACCAAAACGAGAAATGCCCCAGAAATTCATTCAGGAAATGGCATGTGATGTTGCCAGAGTTAAATTTGCTCCCCAGGACAGGCACTGCTGAGTGAAATGGAGGATCTTGGAACAGCAGCCATGAAACTGACAAGAATGTCAGTTCCACTCAGCAACTGCAGGGGCTAACAGGGTCTGCAGCACTGAAACAGCCCAGCCCCAGGGTCATGAACAGCAGGGTTTTGACTCCTGGGGCAGCCGGGAAGCCCTGGTGTCCTCCACAGAGCTGCCCCAGCACCACAGATCAGGGAGCTCCGGTAAGGGTTCTTCTTGGTGCTTTCAAGGTCCCTGCTGCAGAATCAGGAGCCAAACCCATTACAGTTGGGGCTCCCAGCCAGGAGCCTGAAAGCCCTAGCATGGCAGGGTTGCCCCAGAACCAGATCCTGGAAGCACTGGGATGCCTGGCTCTGGGGCAGTCTGCCTGGCAGGTCTGCCCCAGCCTATCAGCCCCAAGGGACCCAGCTGAAGCCAGGGCTCCAGATCCAGGGGCTGGCAGGTTGAACCTAGGAGCCCCAAGAGGCCAGCTCTAGCCAGGACTCCAGGGACGGGAAGGCTCCCTGCTGTGGAGCTGCAGACCCTGGAACACATGGGAGACTTGCCTGTGGCTCTGTGAAAGTTTTGTCGAATCTGCAATAGAATCAGCAAAATATTTCAGTTCAGTGAATGGGCATTTTCTGGCTAAACTTAGTTTTGTTATCACCTGATTTCTAGCCCTGCCTCCAGTGGCCAGTCATCCCTTGCTCAGGAAAAGAACTTAGCATGGTTACAGCCAGGCAGCAATAACGATAGTGTTTGTATCTTTCATCCGGACTGATACCAACGTAACTTTCTTGATTGTCCGCTCCATCTCAAGGGATCACTTCACCCACCACTGAAATGCAGCCACCTCTAAGGTGAAAAGCAGCAGCTGTTTCATCGTGTGCAGCAACACCATGAACCACCACCATTCTGCCAGGGTGGGTTTTATAGGCCCTTGCAGTGCACTGGTGTCGGTGACTGCACGAGGGGATGGAGAGCAGGTCCGGGCACTAGCTGCTGTGCACCGTACCAGCGTAAGCCTTGCTTTTCATTGGTGCAGCCGCTCTGTGTTAGGAGCCATGGGAGTCTGATGCCCAGCTCCAGCCAACGCTTTGAAAATCCCAGTGCAGATCTTTGCACCAGTGCAATGCAGTTTCTCAGATAAAGGCAGGACCCTACCATGACAATTGTCCCCAGGTATTGCTGGTATAAGCCAGTGGAGCAGGCCCTGGGTTTTAATCTTTTGCTGTAGTAATTAACCCTGCGAGGCCCCTGGAGCTGCAGCTGGGATGCCAGCCCCTCCGGCAGAGCCGAGCTGTGTGGTTTGTGGTTTTCCTCATTCTTGAACTGTGGGTGCTGCCCCGGCCCCTCTGGACGGGAACCGAAGAACACAATTGGCCTTGAAACAGGAACAAGGCCCTTGGCTCCCTCCACCTGCTGTTTGTGTCTTCTTCCTCCTTGGGGTTTCATGGCTCATTCTCCTTCCCTTCTCTAACTTCCCTTTGTCTCCAGCCCCGTGGGCGGGGCGCAGGGTATGGTGTGACTCCATGGGAGTGAGGGCGCTCAGATACCACAGCTGAGCGGAGGAAAAACCGAGGAGCCAGATTGCAATAAGGGGGCATCTTCCTGACCCTGGCCCCTAGCCCGGCCCTACAGACACTGCTTGCCCTGGGATAGATAGGATGTGTGTGACTTTTTACCAAGATAGTTATGCCAGTACAGCCCCTAGCATGGCTGCCGTTCTACTGGTATAAAGGTGCCTTTTACTGGGATAGCTTATTCTCCTTCGAGCTCAGGAATAGCCATGGCAGCATAAACACATTTGCACCTGTATCACTGCACCCACACCCGGGGGTTGTGCCACTTTAACAGCATTTGGCCACATGATAGTAAAGATGCAGGCAGCCACCAGAGTCTTGTCTACACTAGGTCTCCCCCCATTGCTGCCTTAGCGGGAGCTGCAGTGGTGGTAGCAATGGCAGGGAAGTTTAGGGCCAAATCCTGTGGTAAGAGGAGGCTGGTTCTGTGGCTCTCACCCTCAGCTGGGACGCGGGAGATCAGCTTTCCCTTCCTGGCTTTGCTACAGACTGCCTGAGCGACCTTAGACCAGTCACTTCCAGCTGGACCACTCGGTTTTCACTTAACCCTGAAAGGAGCAAAATGGGTTAATGAAATATAAGTTCAAGGCACCTGTTACCACCTGGTTTCTAGCCCTGTCCCCAGTGGCCAGTCATCCCTTGCTCAGGAAAGGAACTTAGCATGGTTGCAGCCAGGCAGCAATAAGGATAGTCTTTGTATCTTTCATTTGGATGGATACAAATGTTTCGCTCTCAGTTGTTCACTATATCTCAAGGGATCACTTCATCCATCACTGAAATGCTGCCACCTCTGAGGTGACAGGCAGCAGCTCTTTAAAAGTGTGCAGCAGCACCACACAGCAGTTCAGGACAGGAGGTGAAGAATTCTGTGTCCTCTTGTGCCTATCAGGGTCTGCTACAGTTTGTTACAGGGTAACACTCTGGCTCTTCGGAGGAAAATACATTGGGATCTTC
The DNA here is from genome assembly GCA_003942145.1 of Platysternon megacephalum. Classification (NCBI taxonomy): domain Eukaryota; kingdom Metazoa; phylum Chordata; order Testudines; family Platysternidae; genus Platysternon; species Platysternon megacephalum. The sequence goes on from QXTE01000412.1 coordinate 128,927, forward strand.
AGAGACCAAAAATGCCTGAGACCTCGATTTATAACTCAGCTGAAAAGTATCCCCAGCAGCGCCCCCTAGCAGCATGCTGGGGCATTGATTCAGTGTTGTGTCAGCTCCATGCTAGGACGACGCCCAAGCCCTGTTGGTGGAGAATCATTTGACCCTGGGTGTGAGGAACAAGTGCCAGCTCCCAGACAGGGTTGCAGGGGTGAGAGTGAGCGTGGCCGCAAAGGGCTGGAAAGGGAAGCGAAGCCACTTTCCAAACCAGTTTCGTTTTCAGCCACAGGAGTGAGGGCTCCGCTGCGGGTCAGGGACCGGACACAAAAGAGAAGGGGAATCTCATCGCTACGCGAGCTCTGCACAGAGAGCAGAGCACCGTGGCAAGGCAGGAGCTGAGGGTTCATGTCCCAGGCCAGGTAGCACATGGTTCATGTCCCACCTGCTCGTTGCACAGGCCCCACACTTGCCAGTGCAGGGATCTTAAAGGAGTCATCCTGGGAGCCTATCCCTGTGCCTTTTATCACCCCACATCCCGGCTCCTTAAAGGGGAGGGTTCCAAGCTTACACACTGCAGAAACCAGCATCCCCAGGAGGCATCCACCTCACCTGTTTTTATTACAGTAGCTCCTAGCCGCCTCAGCTGAGATTGGGGCCACAGGGAGAGGCAGTGCCGGCCTCCCAGAGCTACCCATCGACCTGGACGAGACAGGCAAAGCAGGAGGGATAGAGAGGGAGTGTTAAACAGCGACCTGGGTGCAGCGGGACTAGGTGACTTACCAAGGTCACGCGGGGCGGGGAGGCTGTGGTGAGCTGGGAACTGAGCCCACCTCTGCCGGGTTGCGGGCCACACGCCCAGCCTTCCTGCTAAAGGGAGGTTCCCGCGCCCGCCTACCACCCGCGGCTCCCCTGTGCCATTTGTAATGGGGGGGGTGTGGGGGGGTGCGGACGCATTCGCCTTTAGGCAGCAGCTGCCCTGCTCAACGTGCTAGATAAGGGCTTCTCTGTGCCCGGGAACTGGTTCCCGCAGGATTCCAGTGACATGAGAATTTATTGTCTGCACAGAAGAGACGGACACGGTGCTTGTAACTGGCTGGAGTCACTAGGACAGAAATGGAAAGGGCTCAGGGATCAGGGCTAGCCTCCCGCGCAGGTCAGCGCTGGGGCAAGGCAGCCAGGCCGACAGGGTCAAACCTGGATGCCTACAGGTAGACACATAAAAGTGACCACACGTCCGGCAGCTGGTGGCCTCATGGTTAAGGGCTTGACTGGCGATCTAGAGCTCTGGCGTCCATGTCTAGCTCTCCTTGGGCAAGTCATTTCACCCCGCGGCTTCCCCCTTTGTACAAAGGGCCTAGTAACCCTTCAGCTTGTCATTTCCGTGTCGACTGCGACTGTTTCTCTCTGGGCGGGCGGCTGTGCAACACCCAGCAGAACAGGGCTTCGACTGGGCTGCTGCCCTACCGCCTGTAATAATGATCCTTTTCGAAGGTGTCGAGCTCCCGCAGCTCGGGACCTGCAGATGCTGACAATCAGGGTGTCTAAGCATGGTGGGAGGAGCTTCACCTGCCCTAATCATCTATGAGACTTGCAACATTTCTAAGATTCCTGGGATTGCCTTAGTCCTGGGGGCACAACCATCGCTCAGCTACTGAAGAAGGGCGAAGCACTTGCCCACAGTCACACACTGTAGCAGGTCAGTGGTGGATGTGGGAACAGAACCGAGCCACTACAAGCTCCGGCAGGAGCAGCCAGCCGTTCTAACCACTAGACCACACTACCGCAGCCGCTAACCACGCTGGCTTTAAACAAGTGACCATTATAGCACAACTCCGAGTGCAGATAAGAGCGAGACGACCAGGCGTATCGAGTGACTTTGGGCTGGACGCAGCTTCTCCGTCCATTTGCCCGTGGGATTGCAGGAGGTGCTTTCAGAGACGCATCCGTCTGGGACCCTTCAGTTGATCCAACCCTGAAACCCGAGTCCCTTTCAGTGAAAGAGATGAGAGGAGATGGCCTAAAAAGCAGGAGTCCCTGTCAGAAAAGCGATAGTACAACAGAAAGAAGGGGCCATTTTTCACCGAAGGAAAAGAGGACAAATGTATCACACCTGAGCTTTGTCTGCTCGGATGGCACCCTTTCCTGGGAACCCTTCATGCCAGTTCACTTGGATACAGGATCCTTTCTTTCCCCCAACTATTATGCAATGTTGCTGTGTAGCTTTTAAGCAGCTGTCCTGTTCCACCCCAGAGGCAGCTGCATTTCCTTGCTGGCTGAGTGATCCTAGTGTAGTGTTATGCAGCTGTCAAGAAGTTATATGAAACATGCTCATTCGTACTATGTCAGGTTGCTGGTTCTACTCCCATCCCCCACTGCTTGCATTAAGTGCTTAAGGGAGTTTGCATTTACCCCTAATTTTTCAATGCCTCACGGCAGGCATAGCCTGGGGCAGGTGCAATGACCCCTGCGTTCCATGGGGGGATTTCTCTGCCCCGCAAGGGGGCTGTCAAGAGACACATTAAAGATGGTGAGGTGCTTGGGTACCCCAGGGAGGGGGCCAGGTAAGTAGTTAGATCGAAACTGACCTGTTGTCTCCACTAGGCACAAATCCCGACAGCGCCTCAGCTCTGATGCACCAGTCAGGCTGTGCCGGCCGAGGGGGGAGGAGCGCCACACGCTGGGACGGAGATGAATGGCACAAATGAGGTTTGTTCCAGGAATGGAGTCCGTGTTTGCTAATGGGCTGCTTGGGGAAATCTGGGCAAAGAGGCCAAGGCCTGACTGAACCTCCACGTCACCCCCTGGAGACCATCTGGTCTAGTGGGGGGGTGCTGGCTCTGCCCCCCCCGCATGTAAACAGCGAGCACCTGCCAATCGCCACAGCTGCCAGGCAGGTGCCTCCCCTACCGCCCAGAGAAATAACAAACCCACAATGGTTTGTGCCTCTTCCTCTGTGGCTGCATCTCTCTGGCCAGGCCTGTGGGAGACAAAGAACAGCTGGGTACCGCCGCCACACACATGGATCTGCTGCCGATTTGTCCCTACCGCCCCGTGCCTCAGTGTCCTCATCATTACAAACATGGGTTCTGCTGCCAACTCCCCAGTGGAGCTGCGAGGGTTAACTCAGTGGTGTCGGTGAGGCACTTTGAGCAGAAGGTGGTAGATCCTTATTGTCATCACTGTCCAGTTCTGGGCCCCATTGTGCAAAGACATAGTGAGTGTCAGGGAGCCCACAGGCTGAACAAAGGTGGGGGACAGGGAAGTAACTCTCCCTGTGATGGGAATAGACCCCAGTCCAGTGCCCCAATCATTGGGCCTCATGGCCCCAGAGAGATGGGCAGTGTTATTATTCCAGCTGACAGATGGAGAGAAAATATTCCTTGATTCCGGCACCAGAAGGGACCATTGGGATCATCTTGTCTGATCTCCTGGCTAACACAGGCCAGAGCAGAGCCAGAGCAGAGCCCTGCAACCCAGCCCGAACCTGACGGGACCCGACAACAAATGCCGACTCCGGGTCAGCCGGATCTTCTCAGGCTCGGGTTGGCTCCTGCCCCTGGGGCCATGCCCTGCTCCTGCCGGCCGCCACCCCCCCGCTGCACTGGGCGTGCTGAGGGGTCTCTGAGCCTCCCCTGTTGCAGCACACAGCGCAGCCAGGGGGTGGTGGGAGTCAGGAGCAGGGCACGCAGCCACCAGTGCATGCAGCTTCTGCCATGCCACGGGCAGGAGGAGAAGAGATGATGCCACTGGCAGGAGGCATCGTTTGTCTTCTCTATTTGGGTGTGTGTGTGAGCAAGGGGCTTAATACCATTAATAACAGAGATAGGGCTAACTGACCTGGACGCACGGAGCGCCTGATGTCACCGCTCACCCAGGGCCGCCCAGAGGATTCAGGGGGCCTGGGGCAAAGCAATTTCGGGGGCCCCTTCCNACACGGAGCGCCTGATGTCACCGCTCACCCAGGGCCGCCCAAAGGATTCAGGGGGCCTGGGGCAAAGCAATTTCGGGGGCCCCTTCCATAAAAAAAGTTGCACTACTATAGAATACTATATTCTCATGGGGGCCCCTGGGGCAAATTGCCCCACTTGCCCCCCCCCCCCCGGGTGGCCCTGCGCTCGCCCCCCAAATGTTCCTCCACAGGAAGGAAGCAGGGCCAAATAGAAGGGAGAAATATGGGCATCCCACCAAGCGTTGCCTCTGCGATGTATCCAGTTTCGGGGGGGGGAGGGGATCCGCCCTATGACCACCACTCCCCAATCTCCACCCATGGCAGGAGGTGGTGGCACTGACTCAGCTATGGAAGGAAGAGTCAGGTCAGAAAATCAACAAGGAGTCCGGTGGCACCTTAAAGACTAACAGATTTATTTGGGCATAAGCTTTCATGGGTAAAAAACCCAGTTCTTCAGATGCATGGAGTGAAAGTTACAGATGCAGGCATTATATACTGACACATGAAGAGAAGGGAGAACCTCACAAGTGAAGAACCAGTGTTGACAGGGCCAATTCGATCAGGGTGGATGTGGTCCACTCCCAATAATAGATGAGGAGGTGTCAATTCCAGGAGAGGCAAAGCTGCTTCTGTAATGAGCCAGCCACTCCCAGTCCCTATTCAAGCCCAGATTAATGGTGTTAAATTTGCAAATGAATTTTAGTTCTGCTGTTTCTCTTTGAAGTCTGTTTCTGAAGATTTTTGGTCAAGAATAGTGACTTTTAAATCTGTTATAGAATGTCCAGGGAGATTGAAGTGTTCACCTACTGGCTTTTGTATGTTACTATTCCTGATGTCCGATTTGTGTCCATTTATTCTTTTACATAGGGACTGTCCGGTATGGCCAATGCATATGGCAGTGGGGCATTGCTGGCACATGATGGCATATATAACATTAGTAGACGTGCAGGTGAATGAGCCCTTGATGGTGTGGCTGATGTGGTTGGGTCCTCTGATGGTGTCGCTAGAGTAGATATGGGGACAGAGTTGGCAACGAGGTTTGCTACAGGGATTGGCTCCTAGGTTGGTGTTTCTGTGGTGTGGTGTGTAGTTGCTGGTGAGTATTTGCTTCAGGTTGTGGGGCTGTCTGTAAGCGAGGACTGGCCTGTCTCCCAAGGTCTGTGAGAGTGAGGGATCGTTTTCCAGGATAGGTTGTAGATCGTTGATAATGCACTGGAGAGGTTTTAGCTGGGGGCTGTACGTGATGGCCAGTGTTGTTGGGCCTGTTCTGTAGTAGGTGATTTCTGGGTACCTGTCTCGCTCTGTCAATCTGTTTCCTCACTTCCCCAGGTGGGTATTGTAGTTTTAAGAATGCTTGACAGAGATCTTGTAGGTTCAGATCGAGATCTTGGGTTTGGGTCGAGTGAGCTTGGGTCCGGTTCGGGTCTGGGTCCTGAGCAGACCTCTCAGCCCTAGGACTTCCCTGAATTAATTCTGGGTTGAACTGGAGTAGATCTGTTAGAGAAACGTCCCATCTTGATTGACAAATGGCCAGTCGTGGAGAATCCCCCACCGCCCTTGGGCCGTTGTTCCAGTGGGCATTCCCCTCACTGTTAAAACTACCAGGGCCGGCTCCAGGTTTTCTGCTGCCCCAAGCGGTGGGGGGGGGGGGGGCCGATCAGCAGCACTTTGGCGGCAGCTCAATCGCGCCGCTCCATTCTTCGGCGGCACTTCGGCGGCGGGTCCTTCACTCCCTCTCTTCCACTTCGGCGGCGGCACTTCGGCAGCAGCTCAAAGAGGAAGAGAGGGACTGAGGGACCCGACGCCAAATTCCCGCCGAAGACCCGGACGTGCCGCCCCAATAGCGGACGGAGTGCTGCCCCTTTGTATTGGCTGCCCCAAGCACCTGCTTCCTTAGCTGGTGCCTGGAGCCGGCCCTGAAAACTGCACGCCTGATTTCCAGTCTGAATTTGTCTCGCTTCAACTTCCAGTCCTTTGATCTTGTCCCACCCTTGTCTGCCACACTGAAGAGCCCGTCATCCAGTTTTTGTTCCCTATGTAGGTACTTACAGACACCCCTCAACCTTCTCTTTGTTAAGCTAAATAGACTGAGCTCCAAGTGTCCGTCACTCTCAGGCAGGTTTTCTAATCCTTTCATCATTCACGTGGCTCTTCACTGACCCCTCTCCAATCTAACACCATCCTCCTTGAACTGTGGGCACCAGAACTGGACACAGGATCCCAGCAGCGGTCACACCAGTGCCAAAGACAGAGGTAAAATTACCTCTCTGCTCCTACTCCCCATTCCCCTGTTTCTGCCTCCCAGGATCACGTTAGAGCTTTTTGCCACAGCATCGCCCTCATGCTCAATTGATTATCCACCACATGCCGCAAATCGTTTTCAGTCATTGCTTCCCAGGACAGGGTCCCCATCCTTATGGCTCCGTTCCTTGTTCCTAGCTGTTTTTGCTTGAGCCCAGTTTACCAAGCCAGCCAGATCGCTCTGTGTCCATAGGCACTGACTCCGTGGGTGCTCCGGGGCTGGAGCACCCACAGGGGAAAAATGGTGGGTGCTGAGCAGGGCTGGTGAAAGGATATTTTGCGCCCTAGGCGAAACTTCCACCTTGCGCCCCCCCTCCGATGTCCAGCCCCCACCTTCCTATGGCCAAGTTCCCCCCAGGGGCCCAGATGTTCACAAAGTGCAGGGGGCATGGGGGGGGGGCTGCAAAGAGGGGGGTGGTATGGGGGCTCTTCCAGGGGGTGAAGGTGGCAGAGAGGGGGGTGCATGGGATTGTTGCAGGGGGTGGAGGTGGCCAAGAGGTGGAGGGGGCGGGGGTGTAGTGGCAGGGAAGAGATTGCACAGAGGCAAAAGAGGCTCGTTGCAGGGGGTGCAGTGGCAGGGAGGGAGTGGCACAAGGGAGAAGTGGGCAGGAGGGGGTTGTTGCAAGGGGCCGGCAGGCGGGGGGGGTGTGTGTCTGTGCCTGGGGTTGTTGCAGGGGGGTGAAGGTGGCACGGAGGGGTTTGCACAAAGGAGGAGTGGGCAGAAGGGAGATGGCAGGTGTGGGGGGGGTCCTGAGGTTGATGCAGGGGTGAAGATGACCGTGGTGGCTGGGGGGGGGGGGGGGGGGGGGGGGGGGGGGGGGCGCGGGGGAGAGGGGAGCCGGTCGGTGGGTGTTGGAGGGGGTGGGTCTGGCTGGTGGAGGGGTGCCTGGGTTGCTCCCACATACACCATTCCCCAGGCCAGGGACTGGACCTGCCCACCCCCCGGCGCTCCGCGGGCCCATGCGGCTCCCCGCGGCCCGGCTAGGTACCTTGCAGGCGGAGCAGACACAGGCAACCAGGCCCCTCCCCCCCCGCGCCCGAGCCTGCTGCCGCTGCCGCCGCTGAGAACCCCGGGGGTGGCGGGGAGCCCGGCTCGGCCCGCGGCGCGGGGGAGGGGGGGGGGAAGAAGGCGCAGCTGCTAGCGCTAGACCCTCCCCTTCCCCGCTCGGCCGCCGGCTGCTCCCCCAGGGGGAGGGACTGGCCGCGCCGCGGGCGGCCCCTCTGGAGCTGGGAGGCCGGGAGCAGCGGCAGCCTTGTGCTCCGCTGTTTAAAAAAAATGTTTGGGGGGCACCACTTTTTGGTGCCCCCAACCACTTGGCGCCCTAGGCGGCCACCTAGTCCGCCTAGTGGTTGCACCGGCCCTGGTGCTGAGCACCCACCGGCAGCCCCCCATCAGCTCACCCACCCTGAGCGCCTCCCGGCGGCCGGTGGGCTCCACCGATCAGCGCCTCCCCCTCCCTCCCCACGCCTCCCGCCCGTCGCAATCAGCTGTTTTGCAGTGTTCAGGAGGCTCTGGGAGGGAGGGGGGAGGAGCGAGGCTGCGGCGTGCTCGGGGAAGGGGACGGAACTGGGCGGGAAGAGGCGGGGTGGGGATGGAGCAGGGCTGGGAAGAGGCAGGGCAGGGGTGGGGCCCGGGGCAAAGCCAGGGGTCGAGCCCCCCAGCACTTTGGAAAGTCGGCGCCTGTGTCTGTGTCACTGACCTGTCCTCTTCGTTATCTACCGCTCCCCCCATCTTTGTGTCACCTGCAAACTTTATCAGTGACGGTTTTATGTTTTATTCCAGGTCATTCATAAAAATGTTCAATAGCGTGGGGCCAAGAACTGATCCTTGCGGGATCCCACTGGAAACACACCCGCTCCATGATGAGTCTGTGTTTACATTTTGAGACCTAGCCGCCAGCCAGCTTTTAACCCACTGAACATGGGCCATGTTCATCTGATACCATTCTGGGTTTTTCATGAAAACGCCATGCGGTACCGACTCAAAGTGCCTATGGGCAGGAGAGCCAGAGCGCAGCCGGACAAGCAGCCCTGAGTAATTTAGCGGGGTGGACACAACACCACTTTTGTTCCCAGTGCTTGGATTGATCCCAGGGCCTGAGCGTTTGAGAAAGGGCCTTGGCCGGGCCTTGCTGCTTTTTGTCCCGCTCAGGAGGGTCTCACCCGAGGCGGCTTTGAGTTTGAGCCGGAGGGTTGAAAAGGAGGAAATCGCCCTCCCGCTGCAGCATGTGAAGCCAGAAACATAAACAGTCTTTCTGTGTGCGGAGCTGGCCGGGGCCCATGCCTGGCGGGAGGCTGTCAGCCCCAGTCATCTCGTCGGCTCCCCTTGGAGCTGGCCAGAAAAGCCATCCCTTTCCCTCCCTCCCCCAGCCCCGTCACCCCCCTGCCTGGCCGCTGGGGACCGAGGGCCGATTCTGCTCTCTCCTCTCAAGGCTCGGCGCTTGGATCTCTGCAGATCAAACCCTACAACCCTCAGGGGAAGGATTCCCCAGCTGGCACTTGACCCCGGGCCAGGATCGGGCATGGGGCTGGCACTGCCCAGGGGCTCACTGCGGAGTGGTTCATGGGTGCGGCTGCACTGGGATGAGGGCATTAAATGGAGCAGGGAATGCTGTAGGGGCACGAGGCTCCAGACTGGCGACCTCCCCCGCCCCAATCCCCTCCAAGAGCTGAGGCATCTCCATGGCGATCCCGGGTGGGGCCCCTCCCCTGCAGTCTCTTCCAGGGGCTGCCCAGCTCCCAAGGGGTCAGATGCTCAATGAGTTTCCAGCTCTCGTGGCTGCGGAGGAAAGCCCCCAAACAGGGCCCAGGTGTAACAGCGGCAGCAACACTGCCTGAGCCCATGACTCCGGGAGAGGGGAGCTGCCCTGAGTGTAATCGATGCTGCGACGCTGCCTGAGTCTGCAGAGAGCCTGAGCCCATCGTTCTAGGGAGCAAGGACTTTCCCGCATGTAAATGATGCAGCGACGCTGCCTGAGTCTGCAAGCAGCCTCCACCCGCGGGAGGAGCAGCAGCTGCTACAGCCAGGGAGGAAGCCACCTGGCCCCACACCTGCTGCCTGTCAGATCAGGGCCCCCCTTGTTCTTTGGGGGGGGCCCTGCTGTCACTTTTGCTGCCACTGGGGGTGAGGGGGGGCAGTATCCTAGGTTCAGAGGGGAGGGAAACCTCCCAGCCACTCCAGGCATCAGTGTGGGGGAGGCTTCTGGACACAGCAGCTGCCTCCTTTAGGTGCCCATTGCTGGGCAGGGGGAGCTTGTGTAGGGGACTCTATCTGTCTATTGTATCAGGACCAGTCATGGTATGTTGGCCCTGAAATGTAGTATAATAAAAGGCATCTCCCTCTGGGCTCTGCATACCTATGGGCCCAGCAAAGCCTACCTTGGTTTGGACACTGAATCCTGTTCTCCATATTTCAGAGCAAACAGTGTTATGGCGGCCGGAATGTGCCCTGTATTTCACACCTGCCCAGCGCCCGTTGTGAGGAGGAGCAGGCGCTGATACCTTCCCATTCGAGGGCTGGTCAGTGCAGTGAGTTTTGATAGATCTCAACACCGTTTCTTTCTCTGAAGCTGCGCTGACCCCTGGTGGCACCTCCTGGGCAGTGAATACACAGGAAGGACCTCGGCTTGACACATCCCTCTGCTGCAGGCGGGCGTCCTGGTTCTGCTTGCACCCGGCTTCTTTCTGCCAGGTGTCGATCACACTCAGCCTCTCTCTGTGTCTATCTCCCCCTGCAGCCCTCCCACCATTGGCTTCAGCAGGGCTTTGGCTGGAGGCCCTAGCTGCAGGATCGGGCCCCTCTTGGAAAGCCCCTTTGCTCTCTTGCAGCGCCAGCTTTATCAGGACTTCTCCCCAACCGAAATTTGCTGGGTCTGTTTCTCGAAACAAAATCAAAGGGGCTTTAATGGCAAGGAACAAACGTCCCTTTCAGAGCTGTGGGAGCTGAGCGCCCGACAGATTAAATCAGGCTGCTTGCTTTCTGACTTTCTATCTCGCTTTCTTTCCTTCTTTCTTCTCTTTGTGTCTTTATCTTTTTTCCTCTCTGTCGTTCTTTCTCTTTCTTTTTTCTTTCTTATTCTAGCTCCCTTTTTCACTCTCCTTCTTTTCTCTCATTTTGGAGTCTTTTTTCCTATTTTGTCATTCTTTTTCTTTCTCCTTTTGTCTTATCTCTCGCTTTTTCATTCTCAGCCTTTTGCTTTGCTGCTTCTATTTTGTCTTTATTTGTTTCTTATTCTATCTGGCTAACCCTTATTTCCTTCCTTCCTTATTGCCAGCGAGGGGATGTTGCACCCGGCGGGGCAGTCCAGTGAATCCTGGTTCCTTCCCATCCTGATACAATTCTCCCTTCTGCCACCCGGCCTGTCCCCTACCACTCCTACCCGCCGGGCTGACAGCCGTCCTCTGCGCTTTCATGCTAGCCAGCTAGCTGGGTGAACGGAGAGAGGAGGGATGCACTGTGAGTGGGCTAAACGCATCCAGGTTGCTGCAGGGGGCAGACTGGAAGGACTCAGGGACAGAAGCACCAGCCAGGGCCCCTGAGACTGCAAAGAGCACCAAAGAGGGAAGGCCAGAGTTGATAAATATTGTCCATTCCTAGGTATGGGCAAGACATGGCTGCAATGCAGCTACCTCTGGGGCGGGACGCAGCCACTGTTTAATAGCAACATTGCACAGCTGCTGAGAACACCACATCCAGCTGGAACCGAGGGAGTTCGGGGGACAGGTTGGGCAAGGAGACAGCAAGGTGCTGTGGGGTGGGTCACCCAACCAGTTCTAAAGGAACAGGGAGAAAGCCTAGTGCAGCCCCATGGGATACCAGGGCTACTCCTCCGACATGCGGTGGCAGTCTCTGTGCCCGGGGACAAAAGGAGGTGGTGACAGCAGGGGGCGCTCTCCCCTCACCAGACAAAGAGGAGGGGGAGCTGTGGGGACCCCTGCTGCCCCAAGCTGGGGGCTCTCCCTGTGCTTTTAGCTGGGCTTCCCCGTTACTGTACCGACTGGGTGAGCCCACCCAGGGCTCCCCTGCCGACTCTGGCCTGTAACAGAAGCACAGAACGGAGTGATGGGATAAGCTTGTTTTGTGGACTCTGCCCTGGGCAAGGGTGGGCCGGGAGGTGGCTGAGCTGAGACCCCCCCCCCCCAACTCATTTCACTTAGGACAATCGCCCAGCAGCCTTGCAAGGGGGTTGCCAGAGGTGAATGGTCACAGCTCAACCGCCTCCAACAGGATGCTCTGGGTGAGAGAGGGATGTCGCCCCCTAGTGGCTGCCTGCAGGGAGGCTAAAGGGCCTCCCATTGCTGCCAGCTGAAGGAGATCTCCTTTAGTTCAAGGGTGCTTGTGGAGTTGAACCCCCCCCCGGGTTGTCTACACCTGCACATGGCTCCCCAGGGCTCGCAGCTTGCTGGGGAGGGGAAGAGGGGGCAGCCGGTCACCTAGCACCGTGATACCAGATACTCGGCAGTCGCCGGGACCATCCGGCTCCTGGGGTGGGAAGGAGGAGGAGGCTGCCTGCTGCCAGCGCTCAAGGCTTTCTCTGCTCCTGGGCCAGGCTGCTTCGCTCCCCTGGCCCCATTGCTGAGCACAGCAAGCCCCTGTGTGGGGCCGTGTCTGCTGCCTCCTGCGGGAACCTTCATGAATAGCAGACGCTTCCTCTGAATATCTCACCCCTTCCAAGTGGGTGGGAGGGAGGAGGTGCTGGACAGCCCATTGCCCATTAACACCGTGCTGAGAGGCTCCGTGAGACTTGCTCCTGGTTCGCTCCAGTTTTACCTAGTCTCCCAGCCCCAGGCAGCTACCTACGATGCTAGGAAATAAGAGGGGAGGAAGTGGCATGAAGACGGCAGAGCAAAGCTGGTCTTTAAGGGACAGTGGTACAGATGCCTATGGCGGATGCTTTGCATGGACACAGGATAGAGCCTGCTACAGTGACGACACAAGACCTGGCCCCTTAGGCAGTGACATGCCCCTCAGAACAAGAATCAGGTCACCCTGCCTGCCCCGAGGCCAGGGCGCTGCGGACTAACCGCACCAGGGCAGGTCATGCTGATGTGACTCTGGGGTTACTCTAGATTTACCCCACCGGGCCAGAGCGCAGCATCCGACCCCAGGTCTGCAGGACTCAGCAGCCTCCCCGTTCTCACGCAGCCCCAGCCCTGCCTAGCCCCCACACCCAGCCGGGTGGCCCGGGGACACCAGCTCCTTGCTGATCGGAGGGGTGAGGGGAAGCTGGGCAGGCTGGCATCTCATCCCCTGCCACTGCAAGGCCTGGGCTGGAGCAAGTCACTGCTGGAGCGGGGCAGTTCAGTGAGACACCGGGCCAGGCCAGTGCCCGCATCGCTGCCAGCGGGAGGGAGCCCCAGGGAGAGTGCGGCCTAGTGAGGGGAGAGCGTCCACACCTGACTGACTGCATGGCATGGGAACCCCGATGTGCCCACCCCCTGGCACCCAGCACATGCACCCCCCAGCTCCTCTGCTATGCTACGCCCTATCCATGACACCGCCTGCCCCTCCCCCATTTCCCTCACCTGCCTCGCCACTCCCACCCCACCCACCCACACTCTACTCCCCCTCCCCCACACCCACCCTGACCCCATCCCCCACATCTACCCTCCAGTGCTCCCAAACACCCCAACCCTCTCCCCCACACCTACTCCCCACTGCCCCACAACCACCCCAACCCCCTTCCCCACATCTACCTCCTAGGGCCCCCAAACACCCAGGGCCGGCACAACCCATTAGGCGACCTCCTAGGTCGCCTAGGGCACTACTATTTGGGGGGTGCCGGCGTCCCGTCCGTCCGTGGAATTTTGGGGGCGGGACCTTCCGCCGCCTCTGTCGGGGGCGGCATTTTGGGGGCGGGACCTTCCGCCGCCTAGGGCGCCGAAAAAGCTGGCGGCGCTCCTGCAAACACCCCCACACACCCGACTCCCCACTGCCTCATACCCACCCTGACTCCCTCCCCTGCTCCTACTCCCCACTGCCCCAAACCACCCTTCCCTCTCCCCCACATCTACCCTCCAGTGCTCCCAAACATATCCCTCTATCATATCCCCCCTTAGTCGCCTCTTTTCCAAGCTAAAAAGTCCCAGTCTTATTAATCTCTCCTCATACAGAAGCTGTTCCATACCCCTAATCATTTTGGTTGCTCTTTTCTGAACATTTTCCAATTCCAGAATATATTTTTGGGGGGATGGAACGACCACATCTGCACACAGTATTCAATATGTGGGCGTACCATGGATTTATATAGAGGCAATATGATATTTTCTGTCTTATTATCTATCCCTTTCTTAATGATTCCCAATATTCTGTTCGCTTTTTTGACTGCCGCTGCACATTGAGTGGATGTTTTCAGAGAATTATCCAGTGACTCCAAGATCTCTCTTTTGAATGGTAACAGCTAATTTAGACCCCATCATTTAATATGTATAGTTGGGATTATGTTTTCCAATGTGTATTACTTTGCATTTATCAACTTTGAATTTCATCTTCCATTTTGCTGCCCAGTCACCCAGTTTTGTGAGATCCTTTTGTAGCTCTTCGCAGTCTGCCTGGGACTTAACTATCTTGAGTAGTTTTGTATCATCTGCATATCTACAAAACTGTTAACCCCCTTTTCCAGATCATTTATGAATATGTTGAATAGGACTGGTCCCCTGCAGACCCCTGGGGGACACCACTATTTACCTCTCTCCATTTTGAAAGCTGACCATTTATTCCTACCCTTTGTTTCCTATCTTTTAACCAGTTACCAATCCACGAGAGGACCTTCCCTCTTATCCCATGACAGCTTACTTTGCTTAAGAGCCTTTGATGAGGGAACTTGTCAAAGGCTTTCTGAAAATCTAAGTACACTATATCTACTGGAATTCCCTTGTCCACATGCTTGTTAACCCCCCTCATCAATTCTAGTAGATAGGTGAGGTATGATTTCCCTTTACAAAAACCATGATACAAAACTACTCAAGATAGTTAAGTCCCAGGCAGACTGCGAAGAACTGCAAAAGGATCTCTGGTTTCTGCAGGCAGAGGAAGCTTTCTGATGCCCCCTGATGCTGCCTACACAGACTGGGGGCAGCAGCCTATTAGATGGCTGTGTACTTCTCTGCTCAGGCTGGCACAGGGCACAGAGCGGGGGACCACCCCACCCATGGCATGACCATTTTTGACTGGCCACAGCCCAGTTTGGGACAGGCGATCCAGCAGTGCCAGGAAGAGGGCAGGGCTCCATGCGGGGAGGTGCCCGCCTGCGTGCTGTGCCGAGAGCCAACGGGACGGCATGTGGAGCCGGGCCAGCCCCACGGGACAGGAACTGCTGCAGGGAGAGTTCAGGGTGGGTTTGCTTGTCACCGCCCCCCAGGCCTCCCATCCTCCCTCAGGCAGGACCCGACACCCCTGTCCCCGGGGCCTTCCCCCTGAGACAAGACCCAACCTCCCTCCTCCCCATGTCACACACCCTAGGGCAGGACCTGACCCCCCCCCACCCCCCTGGGGCCTCCCTCTGCCCCTGGAGGCAAGACCCAACCCCCTCCACCCCATTACACCCCCTAGGGGCAGGACCCAGCCCCTCTCGAGTGCCCCCCACACATACTTTAAATGGCTCTCTGCAGACCCTGCATGTTGTAGGCCAAGCTGTACATCCTGCTGCACCCCTCGGCCACCCCCACCCCAGTCCAGCTGGGCCTGCGTTTGCACTCAAAAGTTGAACAACGCACAGAGCTCGGCCAGCTTGGTCGATGATGTGCACGACCCGCTAGCTATTGGTGGAATAACCCTGCTAGCACCCCAGACACAGAGCGGGGCGGGGCTTGAGTGGCCATCAAACGGGAAGCCTCCTAGTGTGTCACACACAAACCCCACAGAGGCTGCTCCGCTGGGGAATAACAGCTTACTACTGCTACCAGCTAACAGTATTGCCCCAGTAGCTCAGGTGTTGTGAGGTCTGGGCCGTGGTTCTGAAGGTGCCAGGTTCCAAAGTGAAGTAGTCTAAACTGAATTAAGGCCACTTTAATTCTGAATAAGAGCGTCCACACTGGGGTTTAAGGCACTTTAACTAATCCACTTTGAAAGTTAATTTGGATTAACTTTCCTCAATGTCCCCATGTAGACAAGCCCTAAAATGGTGACTTTGCATGAGGGTCATTATAGAGAAAGTGACAAATCTGAATAGCTTTTCTTTTTAATTGGCAGAGCAAAACGAGGCACTGAACTCAACTTGGTGTTATTTCTCCGTGTCTGTCTGGAGCAAAGCAGGCCCCATCCTCAGCTCGATGGCATTTCTCTGGCTGTAACATGGTAGCTTTAGAATGGTGCATCCCATGAATTCCAGACTGTCAGAGGTCTGTGCTTTGGAGCAGGGCCCGATGCTCAGGCCTTGCAGATGGCCCAGCCAAGAGTTTGCACCCTGTGCTAGTGGGTGGGTCTGACTCCTTGCCACCCTGCACCTTGTGTGGTCATTTACCCCAGTGCACAGTGGGTATAAGATGGAGCCCAAGCAGGGTGGCAGGACGGGGATGTGTCTGACAACGCAGGGTGCAGGGTCCATGTGTGGCTGCGGGTGGCTGGAAGAAGCAGGGGGAGGCCCCGTTCGTTAGTGACCTGCTTCGCTCTAAACAGGATTCGCAGGGTTAATTGGGGCGGGTTATCCGAGCAGCAGAGTGAGTCACCCCCCACCAGGGGTCTGGGCTGGCACACGGAGCCAGTGCAGCCACCTGTTATTTCGCAGCCCCCGAGGCCCTTCCTCCCACTCTCTGCATGGCAGGGCTCCCCGAACGCAGAGCCCTACGTGCCGGTGGGGTCGCTCCATGGGCATCTCCCTGGACGTTCCATCCCCTGCTGATGCATTAGGGGAGAGCTGCACAGGGATTTCCCCAGAATGCACCATTCCAGCAGCATGGCCAGTACGGACCCGCCAGCATGGCAGAAGGGGCACAGACTGAGCTAGCCACTGGCTCTGGTGGCCGTGCCTCGAGCTGGCTGGGTGTGCAGAGTGAAGCAGCCCTCAGGGTGGGGTGCATGGGGCAGTAGGGGGCACCGGGAGGGGATGTAACTCGCTCTGGCATTGCCTGTATGAGCCCCACCCCCAGCTCCCCTTGCTGCAGAGAAGCCCAGGGCTGGGTTAACGGTACAGCAGGGATGTCTCGGAAATACTTCTCCGGGCACTGTGCCGAGAGGCAGGCGTCCTTCCTCAGGGGTGAGATGTGCCCGTGGCTCTGCTGGCATAATGAGATGGGGGGGGGGGGGGCTGTCACTGCCGGAGTCTGAGGCTTCGCCACTTCCCCTCCCCCCAGCAGTGATTGGCAGCCATCCAGGGCACCTGGTGATTCATCTTCACCTCTGACAAATTGCAGTTTTAACAGGGTGCGTAGCAGGTCTCCTTAGCTGGTTGTACTGCATGTACAATGGTGGGGGGGGCTCTGCACCCCCTCCCCCAGGTATGGGGATGAACCCACTGGGAGATCCAGGGGCATCGAGCTCTGGTTTGTCCTGGTGAGGGGCGTGGGGGATGGGAGAGGAGTGGGGTGAAAGACTTTGCAGAGAGAGTTGGGTGTGGGGGGGGTTGGTGGGAGTGGGGTAGCTGAGTCCTGTAAGAGCAGAGGAGATGGGATGGTGGGAATGGAGTGCATGGGGCAGTGGAGTTGGTGTGGGGGAGGGGTTGGGATGGGTGTGGGGCAGTGGGGGTAGGTATGGGGAAGGGGTTGGAGTGGTTTTGGGACAGTGGGGGTAAGTGTGTGTGTGGGGGATTGGGATGGGTGTGGGGCAGTGAGGGTAGAGGTTGGCCACATTGGGGGTGGGGGTCAGAGTGGGGGTGGGGCAATGGGGGTATGTTTGAGGGGGAGGGGTTGAGCAGTGGGGGCAGGTGTGGAGGAAGGGTTTAGAAGGGGGTGGGGCACTGGGGCTCAGGGGATGTGGGGCAAGGGGTGGGAGTGGTTTGGGGGCAGTGGGGGTAGGTTTGGTGGGCTTTTCCAGTTTTCCGACTTCCCCCAATGTCAATAGGGTCCCACCCATGGATGCCTAGAACGTTCCCTGAGATTTTGGGATTGATCAGACGTGGCTTTCACATGTCACATCCACCACCAAGCTGAGCACCGAGGCTGCACTGTGCTTGGTCAGCTAAAGGCCCCATCCAAGATCACGGTCCGTTGTGCTGGGAGCTGTACGTATGTCTTTTATTATTTGTATTGCAATAGTACCTGGGAGCTGCTTATGGGGCAGAACCCAAGTCCTGGCACGGCACGTAGTGAGAGACAGTCCGTGCCCCAGAGAGTTTCTCATGTTATCAGACAGAGGGAGGGAGGTGAAGCGGAAAAGCAGCTTGCCCCAGTTTCATTCAGCAGGGCGGTGGCAGAACAAGGAACAGAACCCCCAACCCTAGAGCAGTGCTGCGTGTCGCAGACCATGCTCCATCCCTGGTAGGTGCATCTATGCAGCCATCATTTTCCAGCTGATTGCTTTGCATTCCCTAGCTGAAAGGTGCCCTGCATCATGCTCTGATGTAGATTTGCATTGCCCATGGTCACCTGCAGGGCCGGCTCCAGGTTTTCTGCCACCCCAAGCGGTGAAAAAAAACCCACAAGCCGATCGGCGGCACTTCGGCGGCAGCTCAATCGCACCGCTCCATTCTTCGGCGGCACTTCGGCGGCAGCTCAAAGAGGAAGAGAGGGACTGGGGAACCCACCGCCGAATTCCCGCTGAAGACCCGGACATGCCGCCCCAATAGCGGACGGAGTACTGCCCCTTTGTATTGGCCACCCCAAGCACCTGCTTCCTTAGTTGGTGCCTGGAGCCGGCCCTGGTCACCTGTGCCCACTCAGCACTGCTAAAGGCTTTAGGGAGCTGCCTGGAGAGGGCTGGGCAAGGCAGGCTGTGGCCTGTGGGGGTTATTCTTAGCATCTGTGGAAAGAGCAGGTCTAATCAGCCCCGAAAGAAAGGACGGGACACTCCCAAGGTCACACAGCCAGGCAGTGGCAGAGCTGGGGCCAGCATGCAAGGGCATGATTCTCATCTCACAGGGCACAAGCAGGACACAACGTCCAGGGAAGCCAATGGGTAACACCTGTAAGGAGCAGGTGAGGAGAATCAGGCTCCAGGAGTCCTGGCTCCCAGCCTCACCGTCACCACTCTAACCAGTGGCCTCCACTCCTTTCCCAGGGTCTGGAATAGGACCCAGGAGACCTGACTCCTACTCCCCCCTTGCTCGGCAGCACTTTCCCCCACACCCAACCTCTGCGACAGGCTGTGCAATTAATTGGAGCCATTTTCTTTTCTGAGTGAGCTGCCAACACCCCAGATCCCATCCCTCCATCCCCCGCAGGAAAGTTCCTTTGTGGCACATGGATTCTGAACTCTCCTGTATTTAACACAACAGCTTTATGCAACGCCTGACACCTCCCGCCAGGCAGCAACAAGAAAATCAAGCTGCTAAAACCAGCAGGAGCCCTGTGCCAAACGCATCCCCCAGGGGCCAGTGCCGAGGCAGTGGGGAAGGGTTATTTATACACCCAGCCTTAACCAGGCCAGGCCTATTTTAGCAGCTGGATTCATCCCCTGCTCTCCCTGCTTGTCTCCTGTGATGCTCTGTGCTAGCAAGCTCCTTCTCATTAGAGCAGTGGAGCGGGGTGTGGTTCCCGCTGCCGGAGGCTGGCTCTGCCGCTCACCCCTCTGCCCCCTGGGCAGTGCGCAGAGCTTTCTTGCTCTCCCCAGGGTGCCTGGATTATTGTGCTGAGAGAAGGCAGCTGCCTCCGCTGGGCAAAGGACGGGCAAAGGGGAATGTTTCGATTCAGACTCGTACGTGCTGGAGGCAGGGTGGCCCAGCGGGTGGGGAGCCCGGACACCTGGGTTCTCTTCCAAGCTCTGTGTGACCTTGGGCAAGTTACCCTGACACAATCTCCCCAAAAGAACATAGAAAATAAGAACGGCCATACTGGGTCAGACCAAAGTATCCTGTCTCCCGACCAGCGCCAGGTGCCCCAGAGGGAATGAACAGAGCAGGTAATCATCAAGTGATCCATCCCCTGTCACCCATTCCCAGCTTCTGGCAAACAGAGGCTGGGGACACCATCCCTGCCCATCAGATGACATCTGTGAAATGGGAACGACTCGTAGATTGTAAGGCCAGAAGGGCCCGTTCTGGTCCCCTAGACTGAGCTCCTGTATAACCCCATTCAGAGAACCTCCCTCAGGGATTCCTGCATCCAGCCCATCATGTCCAGTGGAGCTACAGCGGATCTCTTGGAAAGAGACACCCACCTTGAGTTAGAGACTCCAGGTGATGAGGAATCCACCACTGTCCTTAGCCAGCTGTTCCAGTGGTTAATTCCCCTCTCTGGTAAAAATCTGCACCTTATTTCTAGTCTGCGTGTCTGGCATCAGCTTCCAGCCATTGGCCCTTGCTCGGCCTCTGCCTGCTAGGTTAAAGAGACCTCCACGCTCAGAAATCTTCTCTCCCCGGAGGGGTGAACAACCATGAGCAAGTCACGCCGCGGCCTTCTTTTCGATCAGCTGCATTGACTGAATCACTTGCTCTCAGGCAGGCTTGGCAGGCCTTGAATCATCCTTGGGCTTTTCCCTGGCTGCCTCTGCTTTTTTCCCTGGCTAAGGCTACTGGCCCTTCTCTGCCAAGCATGCGGAGAGCTGGGGTGAAAAGCGTTATGTGCCAGATAGAAGCACAGAGTTGGCTGCAGCCCTATAGAAATGGCTGGAGTTTCCCCCCCTGACACCAGAGGCAAATTTGGCCAGTTTCACCATTGACTTGAACCTTGTGTTGCCAGTACAAAGGGGGCGTCGATCAGATTGGTTCGCTCTAGTGGGTAGGACTTTGGGTGGGGACACAGGATACCTGGTTCTATTCCCAGCTCTACCACTTCCCTACTGGGTGACCTTGGGTCTCTGTTTCCTCTCCCACCCTGGGTCTGTCTGGTTTATTTAGCCTGGGAACTCTTTGGGGAAGGGACCATCTCTCACTCTGTGCAGCGCCTGGCACAATGGGGGTCTGGTTTCAGATGACCCTGCAGTAATACAGAGAATTATTACTCCGGTTAAAGCTGTGAGAGGACATGGATGTAGCTAAAATGTTCACCTCCGGATGAGCATTGGGCCCTAGCTGGTGTTGTGCCGTTAGATGCAGTGTGTCTTGCCCCAGGCAAACAATAAACAAGCATCTTCAGTCTGGGTCACTTTTATTTTAAATGGAAGGAAAATCAAAGAAAGAACCAATGTAAAGTCCCCAGGAGCTGAGAGCACAGCGTGGGACTTGCCCCATAGCAGCGGCAGCTGTCTTGAACTAACCAGGATTCCACAAGAGCCAGTGCCCCAAGTGCCGCATGGGGCTCCAGAGCCAGAGGCTGAGTCTTGCTAGTGTATCCCCAGCGATGATTCGCCAGGCCCGGCAGCCTGTGCCGGGATCCATCTAGGATCCAGCAGTGCACAGCAGCAGGTGGACAATGGCATGCAGTCCTGTCCACCATGGCTGCCGGACCTTTCGCCTTCTCCTGACAGAGGCTGTCACCCAGGCAGCGCCCCTTTGCCACTCGGATCACAGGTTGGGGAGCAGCAGCCGCTTCCCGGGAGGGAACCAGTGGCTCAGGGAAAGATGGACCCCTCAACTCAACCTACCACAAAACAGCAGGTGATGGGATAACTGGGATCGTTATGCACGGGGGACAGGGAGATGGCACCGGGCATGGGGTATCTGCTCCAAAAGGCTCAGCTGTGAGACCCCCCCACCAGGGTACCAGAGACCTCCTCACCCATCCCCAGAAATCTGGGGAGTGGGGACCCCAAAAGTGTCCTGGGAGCTTCAGCCGGGCTGCACCCCAGCTCAGTCCAGCTTGGAGCAAGTGGAGAGAGCTGGGGGGGGGGGGAGATTGGGGACAGAAGAAGGTGAGAGGGAGAGGAGTAGAGAAAGAGAGCGAGATAGGGGAGTGGGCAGAGCCAGGCTCAGGTGCTTGGATGTCTCAGGGCCCTGCCCCACCTGCCAATCAACCCCCGTTGCTCTCTTGCTCTCTGTTTTGGAGGATGTCTGAGTGTGGGGTGATAACCCCTCCCTCTCTCTCAGATCCGGGCACAGCCCACACCCTCCACTTGGGCACATGCCAGCCTGTGGCTCATGGAGCCCCCAGTGTCACCCTGGCTGGCACTGAGGAGATATTTATAGAAACCAGGCCAGCAGGAAGATGCTATTGGGGATGACCATGCGGTGCACCCGTCTCCTCTCACCAGGTGGAAGGGAAGAGACCTCCCCAGCCCATGCTGGTAGATAACTCTGCTCCCTGCCCCACTCCCCCAAATCCACATGTGCTTTGGCAAATTGCTAGTTCAATGGGAGAGGCTGCCCCTTGCCAACCCCCCAAATCACACAGTCCTCACCTTGGGAACAAATCTCTAACCCCCCAGCTAAGGCCAATATCTGCCCAGCCTTCCCTGGAAAGACCCCAAAAGGCTGAGCCTGTAACATTGTCTCTATATATAGTTGCTGCTGGAGTGGGAGGCTGTGTATCAAATGCTGTATGAAGAGAGCAGCACAGGGAGAGTTCTATAAATAGTCACTGCTCCTGTAGGAGGGTGTGGATAATGCACTGGGTATAGAGAGGAGAGAAAGCTTTGTAAATAGTGGGAATATGGGGAGGTGTGTGTGTGTGTGTGTGTGTGTGTGTGTGTGTATAGAAAGTCAGGCAGAGACACAGCGAAACCGAGAGACACACTGGAGATACAGAAGATCTTTTTGTAAAAAGAGGCATATAGGAACTTGGAAGATCGACACTGAAAATTGTGATGGATGGAGGCATATAAGGAGAGAAATTATGGATAGATGGAAGGTGATAGAAAGAGATGCTGGAGAGATTGACAGAGGGAGAAATGGACTGAGAGAGAGATAGAGAGAGATGGGGTGTATAGGGATAGATAGATAGATAGATAGATAGATAGATAGATAGATAGATAGATAGATAGATAGATAGATAGATAGATAGAGGACGTGTATGGAGATAGACAGATGGATGAATGGATGAAGGCAGTGTATGGGGACAGATACATGGATGGATGGATAGAGGAGGTGTATAGGGACAGATCGATAGATGGATGGATAGAGGACAAGGTATATGAAGATGACTGGATGGATGGATAGAGGAGGAGGTGTATGTGGATGGATGGATGCATAGGTGCAGACTCAGTGGGTGCTCTGGGGCTGGAGCACCCATCAGCCAAAGAGCTGTTCAGCAATCCCCGGATCAGCTGTTCCACAGTCCCCCACCGATCAGGTGTTCTGCAGCTGGCCCGGATCAGCTGTTTGGCGGTGGGTGGTAGGCGGAGGTGCACAGGGGAGGAGGAGGAAGCGGAGGCGGGAAGAGGCAGAGTGAGGGCAGGGCCTCAGGGGAAGGGGATGGATGGATGGAGAAGGTGTATGGGTATAGATTGATGGATGGAAGAAGTATGGATGGAGGTGTATGATATGGATGGATGGATGGATGGATGGATGGATGGAGGGGTCTGGAGGGATGGATGGATGGAGAAGGTGTATGGGGACAGATGGATGGATAGAGGAGTTATATGGATGGATGGATGGATGGATGGATGGATGGAGATGTATGGGTATGTATGTATGTATGGATGGATGGATGGAGGTGTCTGGGTATGGATGAATGGAGGGATGGATGAGGTGGATGGATGGAGGTGGATGGGGATGGATGGACGGATGGATGGATGGATGGAGGTGTATGGGGCTAGATGGATGGAGGGGTGGATGAGGTGGATGGATGGAGGGATGGATGGAGGTGTATGGGGATGGATGGATGGAGGTGTATGGGGATGGATGGATGGATGGAGGGAGGTGTATGGGGCTAGATGGCTGGGTGGCTGGCTGGAGGAGGAGCAGGTATATGGGGACGGACAGCCCGTCTGTCAGTCTATGGCTCCGTGGCTATGGAACGTTCTCCCGGGCTCGGACGCGGCTCTGCCCGGGGCGGGGCGGCTCCAGACTCGGTTCAGCGCCGTGCGGCGGGATCGGGGCGCTGCGGGGATCCGGGGCTAGGGGGGGCCCAGCGGGCCCGAGATCCCGGGCCGGGCTGGGGGGAGCGGAGCGTTCGGGGAGGTCCAACGCGGTTGCCGTGGCAACGGCCGGGAAGCGGGGGTGCCTGGGAAGGGGAGGACACAGACACACAGACACGCACAGACAGACACACGCACAGCTCCGGCTGCAGCTGCGGCTGGATCCCGGGCACTCCCCGGCTGGCTGCGCGGCGGACCATGGGCGGGCTGCGGGAGCCCGGCCGCGGTAAGTGATCAGCACCGGGGAGCCGGACAGCTCCGTGCACCGCCGGCCGGGGCCGCCCATTGGCTGGGGAGGAGGGGCCCGATCCCTCCGTGGGGCCCTTCGCCCGCCCCCGCTAACCCCTGGGTCTGCTCACACTTGGCGGGGCTGAGTTGCGGGGGGGGAAGAGCCCTGCGGGAGGGGGGATGTTTGCACCGGGCCCTGGGGAGTGGGGTGCCGGGGGGGGCTGGTTCATTTCTCAAACGCGCTGCCCGCCCCCTTTCCCCCGGTCCCGACTCGCCCTGACTTCAAGGGTCACCCAGCGAGTGGGCCCACCCGGACTCCGGATCCGGTCGCTGCCGTTTACACCTGGGATGGGGGGGCTGGTGTGAAACTCGGACCCGGTGGCGTTTTGTTCCCACCGTGCTGGTAAGTGACGGGGCAAGGGAGGGTCAGCACTGCCCGCCCCCGAGATCTGGGGACGCTCTGATCCGGAGCCCAACTGTGGAAGCCATTTGGGGGTGGGGGGGGGGATAGGCTGAATTTACACACACACACCCCCCAGTGGAGGCTCAGGGAGAGGGTCCAGGAGGGCGCTCAGGGCTAGGAAGTGGGACTGGCAGAAGCACCAGGCACAATCTCCCTCTCCACCCCCACAGCCCCAGTCAGGCAGCGGACGCCCAAGGACACATCTGTCCGAGCACCCTGGGGCGGGGCGGGGGTGGGGGAGCCGCGGGGGCAGCCTGGGGCTATGGATTTGCATCGCTCCCAGCTGGGTGGTGACTGGGCGGGGGCGGGGGTCACTCTGGATGGGGCCAGCGTCCCTCTCGGTGGAAGCTGCAGCTGAATCAGCCTGCAGGAGCCTGAGCAGGGCTTTTCTGAGAGCCCCAGGCCTGTCGAGTAGAGGGAGGGCCCACCAGTGAGGGCACTAGCCCGGCCTGCGGGCATCCTGGGTCCAGGTCCCCACTCTGCCAGACTCCCTGCGTGGCCTTGGGTAAGTCTCGGTGCCTCAGTTTCCCAGCTGTGCAATGGGGATAATCGCCATGTCCTGCTGGGACGGGGTGTGTGTGTGTATGTGAGGCGAAATACATTCGAGTTTGTGAGATGCCCAGATACTAGGGTAACAGGGCCAGCTATTTACCTAAGATTGGGAGCCTGAGGGTGAGATGCGTGGCCTTTGCTCCCTGGGCAGGCAGTGGGGTGCCCCTCACAGGCCCAGGATACAGCGGTGGGATATGCTGTTACAGGTCCCACTCCGATGATGCAGCGTAGCGCTCCTGGGGTCAAGCTGAGGAGGAAAGTACCCAGGCTGCAGGTTGGGTGTGGGCAGTGATGGGGTAAAGCTCCTCTCTGCCCTCCCCTGGTCCTGGCACAGCTGGTCCCTCGCTCCAGTGATTTGGAGCAGCCTGGGAGCTGCTCTAATCTATGCTGGCTGCACACAGCTGAGATCAGCAGCATCCCAGTCATGCCCCATTACTGTTGCTATGCCAACAGCAGGGAGGGGGCGTGGCAGAGGAGCCCCGATAGCCATTCTACACCACCCTTACCCTGGGCAGTCTCCTGAGCTGGTTAAGATGGTTGGAGGGTGGTCAGATTCTACCAGCCACGGAGGGGGTGAAATGACCAGCCCACATGGGAGGATCCAGCTCTGGGAGCATAGATCCCACCCTGCTAAAGTGCCTAGGATGGCAGGAGCCTCCCACAGCACAGTGAAGCGAGGTCTATTGTTGTCACTACCCAGGTAGTTATGTCTTCAGTCCCTAAAGCATCCCAGATTCTTTTCTCAAACAATAGAGCACAGAGGCAGCCGTGGGGAGGCAGTGGCATGGGGTTCTATTCCCCGCTGTTCTTGGGCAAGTGACTTCTCTCTGCCTCAGTTTTTCCCAGCTGTGAAATGGGGACAGTGGCACTTTTTTTCATAGCACTGCAATGCCTAGAGTCCCTAACTGAGATCAGAGCCGCATCGTGCCAGGCGCTGCGCAGAATGAGACGTGGTTCCTCCCCCAAAGGGCTTGTAGCCAAAAGAGACAAAGGCATGGTGAAAGGAAGGGTCCCCATTTAACAGATGGGAAACTGAGGCACCGAGCGATCATGTGACTCTCCCAAGGTCGCACAGGGAGTCCATATCAGAGCTGGGAACTGTACCCTTAACCACAAGGCCATCCTTCTTTACTAAGTACCCTGAGGGCAACAGATGTAAAGACCTAAGTATTATATGGTTTGGAAATTTCTCAGGCAGTTCCCTGTGCCCACATGACTGCTTCCCAATGGGCAATTAGGAATAATGACTCCCTGAAATGTAGGACCTGGTCCAAAGCTCCTTGAAATCCACAGAGAGACTGTGGGGTAGCCCCATGGGGTCAGGGCTTTCCAAGGCTCAGCTCCCACAAGGAGCCCCCAGCACCCGGCATGCTGAGCACCTCGGATGATCTCCCCTCTGTGCTGGACTTCCCTTCATAACAAATTGTCGCAATTTGAATCCCCAGCGGGCAGCTCTGCCATTTTCCTTTAACTACCCAGGAGACTTTGCTCCTTCTAAGCCAACTGAGCCTGTACTGGGCAGAAAATTCCCCCAACTCCCTGAGGTCAAAGGGCGGGACGGCACCTCCTGGCTTTGTAGGCTAGCTGCAGCCTATGCTCTGGCAGCCAGGTCTGAGGGGGACACCTCTCGCCCAATGGGACTCTGCACTGGAGTCTGGATTCCACTGCAGGATTGGGGCCTGGATTTGTAGCTCAGAGTCCCTCTGCTAGGGTTGACTCATCCTGCCTTCTTTCCTAGCTAGGTCAACTGACTAATCCCAGGCCCGCTACTAAAGGCCGTTTCCAGCAGGCCATCAGCACCTCTACTTCTGTCTGCTGCTCAGCCTTATTATTAATAATCCCAGCACATGCTTCACAGTCCTAACCCTGAGTGCTCCCTGCCTGTCACTCTCAACTCGTGGGCGGCTACATCATCCCGGGAGGGGCGGTGGAACTAAAAGACCAGAGAGGGGAAGACGTCACAGGGGGAGTCAATGACAGAATCAGGAATAGAACCCAGGCGTCCTGGTTACCAGGGCACTGATCTGGAGCTTGTGAAATTCACCAGGTCGTTGCGTTGCATCTCCCCAGTAGCTAGCCTATGACTGCTACCGGCTGGTAGAGTTGCTCCTTTAGCTCAAGCGATAAGGGGCAATGAAGCTGGGGGGGGCATTTTCAGAAGTGCCCAGTGGTGGCCCAGCTCTGCTCCATTAAATGAATAGTAAAACCACTGACTGCCGAGAGAGCAGCATGAAGCCAGTGCTGTGTGCTTTTGAAATTCCCCCCTCCCCATTACAGCTAAAGGTCCTGGTTCTGATCCCCCCAAGGACGTATAAAGAGGGTCCTTACTCAAGGGCTTATGTCTTTCTCTGTGCCCAAATTGTCAATTTCCCTGGTGCACTGGCAGCTGTCTCATCCCTCTCCCATGGGGCTGGGTCCTGCACTGCCTCTGTGTACAGTACAGAGAAGGGTTTTGCTACTCGAATGTACGGTAAGATCTTATCATCTCTCCCGTCATTGGTTCAGAGCCCACCGTGGGTAAAATCGCCAGCTGCGTCTCTGGCAGACGCTGCTTCCCAGCCGCCAACCCCCAGAAAAAGACACATGGGGTTGAATAATATTGATACAACACAGCAAACCTCAGACATACCTAGGGAAAGCCCCATCATGGGGCTAGAGCTGGGCTGTGGGGCATGAGTCATGGGGATGGGTGTGAGATCAGTCACCAGCACATTTCATGAGGCCCAAATTGACTGAGTTCTTTATTTTGTGAGATTTTGGGATGCTCAACCTTTTTCCCATAGAAGCCTGTGAAAATCGTGACAGCATGTTTGTGCTCGAAAATTCATGCTCACAAGTAAGGGTGTGCGTGTTTGGGTATGTTTGTGTGAATGTGTATGTTTTGTGTGTGTGTATACATATCTTGTGTGTGTTTGCGCTATTGTTTGAGTATGTGCATGCCTGAGTGCTGTGTGTGTGTTTATTGTGTGTGCATTTTGTCTACCTTTGTATGTGTCTGTATATTTTTGATTGTGTATGTTTTGCTCATATATGTGTGTTTTGGTTTTGTGTGGTATGTATGGTGTGTCTGTGATTGTGTGTGTGTTGTATGTCAGTGTATGTGTGTGTGTGTGCACCCTAGCGGTAGCAAATTCTACTGCATTTAGCACAGGGTTGAATATTTTACCAGTGGGGAAACTGAGGCACAGAGTGGTAGTGGGTGGTAGCACATGAGACCTGACTCTGGCCCTGACATACTTGCCCGAGGCCAAGAGCCGGTGAGTGTCCAAACCAGGAGCAGGGCCCAGTGCAGTACTCTGGGCTGCCTCACTGCTGGAGGCACCATCTATTGGATGAGGGGCCATGGCTACCCTGGGACACAGACCCTGACACTATGGGGTGCAGACCTCTGTGGGAATTGCAGGTCCCAGCACCTCACAGGGCCACCCCCTGAAAGATCTCGTTGCCCCAGGGCTTTGCAGATGGTTTTCCTGCTCAGACTCTTCTTTCCTGCCCACCACACCCGTTTCAATTGGAGAAGTTACCCCTCAACTTTTTCCTGCCAGATATCCAGCTTTTAGGCAGCATTGCTGTGCGCTGTTCTGCAGCTTCCGCGGCACTCCCCAAAGGTGGCTGCATGTCACTGTTGGGCAAATTGTTCTAGCGGATACCCAGTGTGTCTAAACCAACTCTCGGGGGGGAGGAGGAGGTGTCTAATGGAGGCTGCACTTTGCAAAGTTCTGCTGGCTTTGTCAGGACTGGAGCTGCTTTAGAAATGTTACCAGGTGTTATTTAGGCTGGGCCAGTACCAGCCCAGTGTGGTTTTTTGCAATGGAATTGGTTGCATGTAATCAATGCTGTGAAAGCCCAGTGGCAGGAGCATCCCAAGGACTAAGCAAGGGTGATACGTAATGTGCGGGGGGACAAAGGCTGAGGCAGCGGCACAGCACCTGGATGCTTTTGTAGCATAGGAAGCACAAACAGCCCCATTATCTTCATATGCAAAGTCAATATTTATTCCCCAGCCGCCTCAGCTGGACTCTCCTAGTTATGAAAAGCATGGAATGAACGTTAGATGCTATGTCCCAGAGCTGAGTTCACTGCACGGCAGAGCGCGCCGGGGAACCTGTGGTCATCCCCTTTCCCCTCCCAGCAGGGGGTGCTGCTGTGAATCAGGTGCCTGGGAGAGCCCAGGACAGGCCTAGCGAGGGGGTCAGGGCTCAGGATTGAGGGGAACCGGCAGAGCTCTGTGTATGTGGAGCTTAGGGCTAAGATTGCAGGGGGCAAGCTTTGAGTTGGGATCGAGGGGCACCAGCAAAGCTGTTGGTGGGAACCCAAGACTGGAACAGCAGGAGTTCTGCAAACCTGGATTTAGGAGCATCAGCAGAGCAGGAGTGGGGGGTTCAGGACAGGAATAGCCGGGGTGCTGGGGGTCAGTACCATGAGGCACCCACAGTATTCCCCGGCTCTAGCCAGCGATACGAGTCCTTTGTTGTCACGAGTGTATAAAGATTTCCCGGTGCTTGAGTCTGGAGGATTTGATTGATATTTGCTCCTTCACAGCTTCCCCATCACTAACTCGCCCGCGCTGTGCCCAGCGCACTGGGGCACATCCCAGACCGGACCTGGGGGAGCCATGTCTTGAATGCTAGATGTCAGGATGCTCTGCAGGGGGCAGAGGGGCTTCTGGCCCTCCAGCAAGGCTTATGGGTCTGTACTTCACTGTCATCTGAAGAGACCGGGAGGTGCGGCTGGATCACTGTGTTGCACCAGAGAGTGGGGACCTGGAGGGTGGGTGATGGGGTGTTCCATGGAGCCCTGCATGGGAGTGGAAGAGCCAGTCCCCCAGCTCTAGTAGATTTTGTAGCCTGCACCGTGGCAGCTCTCCCTCAGCAGGGGACTTGGAGACTAGACAGGTGTCCCACCCCCTGCCCTGCCCCTCTGCATGGTGGGATCTTGCAGCTCCCTGCAGCTCACAGAGGGAGGGGAGACTTTTCCCAGAAGCGGTGACTGAACCCCAGGCAGTTCGAAGGTTGGGTTCGCTTCTGTCTCCGAAGCACTTTGGCTGGAAAGGGGGTTGGAAATGGCACAAGCTTCCTGCTGAGATGGGGCAACTTCTCCAGGGCGAGGACAGGGGGCATCAAGGCCAAGTGAGAATTGACTGAAAATAGAAAGGAGTTGGGATCTGGGCCAAAGCTGCAGCTGGCTCTGAGTCCGTCCGAGCAGCTGCCTCCTCACAGAGCAGTAAGCTGCAGCCTGGAGCCCTGTTGCCATCCAGAGGAAGTAGCTTCCCGCATCGCTGCCCCAAGAGGATAAAGGCTCTACTACTGCTGCTGCTGCTGCTGCCGCCTCAGGGAGCCCTCCATTAGCTCAAGCAGTAGAGGCCTGGGGTTTTGGGGATGAGGAACCAGGGTTCTAACCGTGGCTCCTATTGTTTGTTACAGTGCAGATGGGGGCGCTGAGCCAGGCTTGCAAGGAGGAGTGGGGCAAGGTGGCTCCAGGTGTGAGCTCTGGGTCCAGGTAAGGCTGAATTGGCTGCAGTCAGGTGGGAGATGTTAGCAGGGAGGGAAGTGGGGGTGCATCTGCTCAGCATGCACCTCTCCTGAGGGGAGCCCCCTCTCTGGAGGATGGCCAGCGAGGAGCACCCCTGAGCTCATGCTGAGCAGAGAGGGGTTGGGAGGACAGACTCACAGCCAGCTAGTGGCCCCTGGCTGGTTGTGACCATGGCTCACTCCAACCATGCGGCCTAGTGGTGCCGGCAATCTCGTTGCCTGGATCCTTGTCACAGGGCTGAGATCTCCAGGCCTCCCTCCCTGCAGAGAGGTCGTCGTCCTCCCTTCTCCCCATCCCCTCCCACCGCTGCTCTCAGCTCCCTGGGGGCTGAAGAGGGGAGTCCTGCTGCAGCTCAGCTCTCCGATGAGGCACTCAGCCAGGTGAGGAGAGACAGGGAGGGTGCTTGAGCTGTGATTTGGGGGGGGGATGGGAGGGCTCTGGACCTGGATGCGCAGCTGATAACCCCCTCCCCCATGTAGCCTAGCTACTTGGGCTTTGCCCAACCCCCCCCCCCCCTCAGTCTTCAGCTTCCTCCACCCAGGCGTATGAAGAGTTTCAGTGAGGCTCACGGGACCCCAGAAAGATCCCTCCAGCTGTGGCCTTGTTAGCTCTCCAGCTAAGCAGCCTTGTCACTGTGTGGAGGGGAGACGGCTGGAAAAACTCAGGAACTGCAGAAATTGGTGCTGGTGATACAGTCGGGGGCACTCTCCCCTCTGAGCCCCTGCTGATCCCAGTGCAGTGAGAGGGGCCATTGTGCTACAGGCAGCAGGGGGAAGGCGCAGGGGAGGGATGCTGTGTAGGAACATGGGGGGATCAGTGTGTTGCAGGGAGCAAGTGTGGGGGTTGTTAAGCAGCAGTTCAGAGGGACCCAAACCTCACCACTGTGTTACTGACCTCTGCAGTCATTAAAACGGAAAGGTCTTAATTCCCCCCTGCCTTGCACCCAGTGTGGCTAGTGGACAGAGCTCTAGACGGACCCTCTGGAGATATTTACTTTATTCCTGGCTCTGTCACTGGCTTGCTCAGTGACCTTGAACAAGCCACTTGGCCTCACTGTGACTCAGTTTCCCCATCTGATAATGATACTGACCTCTTCTGTAAAGTGCCTTGTAACTACTGGTGAAAAGCGCGATGTAAGAATGAGGTATTCACTGTTCGCTTTCGATGTTGTTTGGTTGAT
This sequence comes from Platysternon megacephalum, assembly GCA_003942145.1. Lineage (NCBI taxonomy): Eukaryota > Metazoa > Chordata > Testudines > Platysternidae > Platysternon > Platysternon megacephalum. Next base: position 160,164 of record QXTE01000412.1, read on the forward strand.
TTTCTGCAGGTCACTCAGCTCCGGGCATCCTAGTCAGTTTCACGGTTTTCTTTCTGGTCAGTTTCACATCCTGGTTTTATGGCACACCAGCCCAGAGATGCTGTGCTGTGGGTCTCACATTTCTGTTTGTGCTGAGCTAAATCCTGAAGTTTTTATCCAGTTCTGATGCAGGGTTTTATTTTATTTTTTAAATCCCTGTAGCCCAGGGGTCGGCAACATTTCAGAAGTGCTGTGCCGAGTCTTCATTTATTCACTCTAATTTAAGGTCTCGCGTGCCAGTCATACATTTTAATGTTTTTAGAAGGTCTCTTTCTATAAGTCTATAATATATAACTAAACTATTGTTGTATATAAAGTAAATAAGGTTTTTAAAATGTTTAAGAAGCTTCATTTAAAATTAAATTAAAATGCAGAGTCCCCCGGACCAGTGGCCAGGCCCCGGGCAGTGTGAGTGCCACTGAAAATCAGCTCGCGTGCCGTGCATGCCATAGGTTGCCTACCCCTGCTGTAGCTGAACAGGAGTTTTGCCTGTGAAGTGACTAAAACTGGATCCCCAAAATCTAGCTCATTAAAGCTCATCCCTCTCCCCCCCCTTTACAATATCTACATTTTGGGCCTAATCCTAGTGGACACACACCAAGGCAGCGTCAGTCAGTGGTTTACGTGCGCTCTAATGACTGAAAGTCAGCTTCGCCTCACGGCTGCTCCATGGGCTCAGTGCAATGAGTTTGTAGGTCTCAGTTCCGTCCCCAGAGCTCGGTGATGGCAGGTGCCATGCATTGGAGCCTCTTTACATCAGCGTTGCATTTTGATCCGTATCCACATCACAGAAGATGCTGTGATAAATGACCCCCTCTTCTGAGCTCTGCAGGGGGTGCTCCAGGAAGCAGGACTCCAGGGGCCCTGGAGATGCTCTCCCGCAGTCCGAGAGGAGATCAGCCTTGCCCCAGCCCTGCTGTCTCTGATCTGTGGAGAGAGGGCTCCAGTCTCACTCCCTTCAGAAGTGAGGTGGGGTAACTGGGTAAATGACGTGTGCCTCTGCTCTGCAGACACCCAGGCAGCGCTAGAGGATCCTAAGCTGGAACCCCACCCCCTGCTAGGCTGCTTGCTGAACAATGCCAGCTCTGCTGCAGTGCCGGCTACCCCCTGGTGAGCGCCCCAGGACGTTAGCCAGCACAGCCATGGGCACTGGGGAGGGGCAGGTGGGGACTGCCACTGGCTTCTTCCCTCCTGTCAAGGCTCTGCGCAGCATCAGCTCTGCTATGTCTCTGCTCTACTCACTCCTCCCTCCATCCCAGAGCACCCTGTGCAGCAGAATGAGTGCTATCACCCTCCGTTTCACGGGGGAACTGAGGCACGGGGACTTTGCCCAAGGCCAGGCAGCCAATCTGTGGCAGAGCCTGGGGCCCTCACCACTGAGCCATGCTGGCAGCCCATAGCACAGGAGGGGTGGCACAGGGCAATTGTGGGGGCAGCTCAGGGAAGGGAGCTGGCAGGAAGCCAGGCCCATGGAAGGGGAGCGGGAGCCAGGATGGGGCTCTGAGGGGCTGTATTTTGGGTGGGGGATAGAAGGCAAGATCAGAAGTTGGGAGTTAGGGGCACCATGGAGACAATCAGGAATTGGGGGTGGACCTGGAAGGGTGGTTATGAGAAGTTGGGATCACTGGGGGCAAGCAGGGGTTGGGGGTAGGTCTGGGGTTGAGGGGAGTTGGGGGGCACCAGGGGAGAAATCAGGAGTTGGGGGCAGGCCTGGGGGGGGGGGGGGGGGANGGTTGCTGGGGGGCAGTCAGGAGTTGGGGTTGGGTCTGGGGGGTTTGAGGGGAGTTGGGGGTTGCTGGGGGGCAGTCAGGAGTTGGGGTTGGATCTAAGATGGTTGAGGAGCGTTGGGGAACATCCAGGAGAGCAATCAGGAGTTGGGGTTGGGTCTGGGATTGAGGGAAGTTGGGGGGCACTAGGGGAGCAATCAGGAGTTGAGGGCAGGCTTGGGGAGTTAGGGGTCACCAGGGAGATAATCAAGAGTTGATCGAAGAGCTGGGACACCGTAGTGGGGGGGTAGAGGGAGCACTGGAGGTGGGTCTGTAAGTCCTCGGTCTGTAAGGGTTAAGTGAGAGTCTGGGAAAGGTGAGGGTGCATCTATTTATCCCCAGTGTCCTGCTTGCTCCCTCAGACTCTAAGGAGCTTGGCCGGGGCAGCTAGGCTCCAGGGTGCTAAGATGGCGAAGGAGAACTCTGGCTTCTCCACCATCCCCGAGACTCCGGTGAGTGAGGTGAAGCCCCCGCTCTGCTCCCGCCCGTCCAAGGCCTCAGCGCGGCTCCGCAGGGAGAACGAGCGGGAGAAGGCCGAGAAGAAGAAAAGGCGACAGCGGTACGTGGAGAAGGGCGGCAAGTGCAACGTGCAGCACGGCAACGTGCGGGAGACGTACCGCTACCTCACGGACATCTTCACCACCCTGGTGGACCTGAAGTGGCGCTTCAGCCTGTTGGTCTTCACCCTGGCCTACGCCATCACCTGGCTCTTCTTCGGCCTCATCTGGTGGTTCATTGCCTATTGCCGTGGCGACCTGGACCACCTGGAGGACCACACCTGGACGCCCTGTGTCAACAACCTCAATGGGTTCGTCTCGGCCTTCCTCTTCTCCATCGAGACAGAGACCACCATTGGCTACGGTCACCGGGTCATTACAGACAAGTGTCCCGAGGGCATCATCCTCCTGCTGCTGCAGGCCATCCTGGGCTCCATGGTCAATGCCTTCATGGTGGGCTGCATGTTCGTCAAGATCTCCCAGCCCAACAAGCGGGCTGAGACCCTTGTCTTCTCCTCCCACGCCGTGGTCTCGCTGCGTGACGACCGCCTGTGCCTCATGTTCCGGGTCGGGGACCTGCGCAGCTCCCATATTGTGGAGGCCTCCATCCGGGCCAAGCTGATCAAGTCCAAGCAGACCCACGAGGGGGAGTTTATCCCTCTCAACCAGACGGACATCAACGTGGGCTTCGAGACGGGCGACGACCGCCTCTTCCTGGTCTCGCCCCTCATCATCAGCCACGAGATCAATGAGCACAGCCCCTTCTGGGAGGTCTCCAAGGAGCAGCTGGCGAAGGACGAGTTTGAGATTGTCGTCATTTTGGAAGGGATGGTGGAGGCCACAGGTAAGATGTTGTACCTGAGGTCCCCCAGGATCATACAGGACCAGGATGGGTTTTGGGCCTAAGCTAGGCTAATGCTGGTTTGGGGACAGGGTTTACCTTGAATCTGTCCCAGTCTTGCTCTGGATCTAGTCCAGATTTGGGCCTAATCTAGACTCTCACTAGTTCTTGTTCAGTTTTGGGACCATGTTTTGACTGAGTCCCTTCCAGTCTCACACTAACTCCAGTCCAGGTTTTGGGCTTGTTCACACTTTCCCAGCCCAGTTTAGGAACAAGGTTCAGAGTGAATTCCTCCTAGGCCCAGCTGGATCCAGTCCAGGTTTTGGGCAGCATTTAACCTGGGAGGTGACCATGTGGCTGCTCCACTTGCACCCAGAACACCTCACTTACAGGGGCAGGGGGTGTCCTTTATTCCCAACAGGAATCCAGCCCAAGACATTTCCCCAGGCTAGGCTCACCTGGGATTCTACCTCAGGACTGCTCAGCCCACACTCTAGGTGCTCCCTCCCCAGACACGCTGCTCCTACTTGTCTTGTATCTGGGCAGGCAGTGCCTCCTAGCCTCAGTGACTTGAGAAAGCTCACTTGCCATTCCCCAGCTGGATCCACAGCGGGGAGTGTGCCAGCCTGTTACATTCCTCCCCATGCCGTCTGGTTTCCTCCCCCCATGTGTAGCCTCTTTGCAATCCAACTCCAAAGAAGCTTATGGTTGTCTGATGCTCTGCCATCTCTGTCAGCCTCATTCCTGATCTCCCCTGGAGCTCACCTCCTGCCTCATTCCTGGTCACATCTCATCCATATAGCAATGGCAGCAACAGAGCCACTTAAAGGATAACAACCTACTACTCCTGACAGCTAATGGAATTATTCCTTTAGCTCAAGAGGTAGAGAGAGGTCTGTGCTGCAGTGCTAAAAGTGGGATCCAGGCCACTGGTACAAAACCCTCTGATAAGCCATGGAGGTAGAGGTAAAATGCTTCCACAGATCATGGGTACAAGGCACTGGCTCAGGGCTACATGATCTGGGTTCAATTCTGGCTTTGCCATTTACTCCCTGTGATTTTTGGGTTGGTCACTTCCTCTCACTGGGCATCAGGTTCCCCAGCTGTAAAATGGGAATTTACACTGTTTACACTGAGCTCTTTCAGGCAGGGACTGTGTATCCCTGTATATCTGTGCAGCGCCTGGCACAATGGGGCACTGATCTCAGGGAAGGACTGTGTGCAGCGCCTGGCACAATGGGGCCCCGATCTCAGTCTGGGGTCCTGATCTTGGTTATCTGTAGGCACTACCTTTATCCAAATAATAATATATTGGGTGCATTTGAGTTCCCCGTTAGTTAATTAAAAATGAAAAAGAAAAGAAATAGGAACCCTAAGAGAAGATCATTAAATAAACAGTAATTCCTGTTTTATTCAATCAATAGGGAATGAATCACCATTACTTTGAAGAGGTTAAAAAAAAATTCTCCTTTATTCTGAAGCTTTGTGTCAAGCACAGGCAATAAACCACCATGCAACTGACATAAGCTGGTGGCGGGAATGCATCATTTATTCCCTGTTAATGACCTGGAGCCTTTATGTAAATGAAATCTGTGCTGCTCAGGGTGCTGGAGGCTTTCTGCTCTGCTTTCAGTACTAGCTGTACTCGGCCTTGTTACGCACCAGTTCCATTGGCTGCTGATCGATTTAATCAAACAGGACGTGCGCTGTAGTGAAGAGGGCGCTTTGTGTGGCAGTGGCTGTGTGGTTAAGGCACTAGACAGGGGCTCGGGGGATCTGGATTCAATTTCTGGGGCTACCACAGTCTCCCCGTGTGACCCTTAAAGACACATGGTTCTTAGTTTTCAGCTGTGACTAATGGCTTTGAGTCTGAGCCCCCCCAAACTGAAAATCCAGCTCCAGTCACAAATTCAGATTCCTCCCTCTCCAGATCACTTGTCCCTTTCAAAAATGTAAGCCCTGACCTTTCTGCACCTCAGTTTCCCCATCTGTTACACTGTGATGATTATTATTTATAGTAGGGTAGTGTCTAGAACAGGGATCTGCAACCTTTGGCACGCGGCTTGCCAGGGTAAGCCCCCTGGTGGGCCGGGCCGGTTTGTTTACCTGCCGCGTCCGCAGGTTCGGCCGATCGCGGCTCCCACTGGCCGCGGTTCGCCGCTCCAGGCCAATGGGGGCGGCGGGAAGCGGTGTCCAGCACATCCCTCAGCCCGCGCTGCTTCCCGCCGCCCCCATTGGCCTGGAGCCGCGAACTGTGGCCAGTGGGAGCCGCGATCGGCCGAACCTGCGGACGCGGCAGGTAAACAAACCGGCCTGGCCTGCCAGGGGGCTTACCCTGGTGAGCTGCGTGCCAAAGGTTGCCGATCCCTGGCCTAGAAGCCCCACTAAGCTCACGGCACCATCATGCCAGATGCTGCACAGACACATAGCGAGAGGCAGTCCCTGCCCCCAAACAGTTCCCGGTTTAGACTAGACAGGCAAAGGGTGGGAAGAGAACCCAAAGCACCAAGAGTGGAGATGACTTGCCCAAGGTCACGCAGCAGGTCAGTGGCAGAGATGGGACTAAAGCTCAGGTCTCCTGAGCACCAGGTCAGTGCTCTGTTCACTAGACCTCACTACCCTTTAAAGCTGGGCTAATAATGCTGCCCCCCCGATGGGTGATGTGAGGCTACATTCATTGAGGCTTGTGAGGCACTCAGGGTCTGCCATGATGGGGCCAGATAAGCAGCGGCAGATAGCCAGGCAGCGCCGCAATCTTCCCTTTGGCAGGGCCATAGCGACAGTAGCCCCTGGGCACTCAGTGACTCTCAGTGACGTGGCGTTCTGGGAGAGATACAGAGCAGGCACAGGTTTTATTCTAGCTGTCTGTTGGCGCAATCTAGCATCCGGAGCAAGTATTACAGCAGCCAGCACCTTGTGCCCAGCCATCTGCCCACAGACCACGAGGCCTTCGCAGAACACAGTTTGAGATCTGCTGGGCTTCGCATTTCGATAGGGGGTTGTATGTTCAAAGCACTTTTCGGACATTCGTTAACCCTCCCAGAACTGCTATGAAGCAGGTAGCGAATTGTGATTTGCATTGCAGTGGCACATCGACGCACCAAATGAAGTCAGGGCCCCATTGTGCTGGGCACTACACAGACCCTGACTGAGATCAGGACCCCCCGCCCCCCCCAATTGGGCACTACACAGACCTGACTGAGATCAGGGCTCCCATCGCCCCAGGAATTGCACAGACCCCAGCTTGAGATCAGGGGCCCATTGTGCCAGGTGCAGCACAGACCCCGACTGAGATCGGGGCCACATTGGGTTTGACACTGCACAAACTCTAACCAAGATCAGGGTCCTATTGTGGAGGGTGCTTCACAGACACATCATGAGACACAGTCAGTGCTTAATTTGTGCCAGGCAGAGCCCTGGCTCCTCTGGGCCTAGCAGTTCAGAGCCCAGCTCCTCTGGGCCTGGCGGTTCCTAGCCCCGGCACCTCTGGGCCTGGCGGTTCAGAGCCCCGGCACCTCTGGGCCTGGCAGTTCCTAGCCCCGGCTCCTCTGGGCCTGGCGGTTCAGAGCCCTGGCTCCTCTGGGCCTAGCAGTTCAGAGCCCAGCTCCTCTGGGCCTGGCAGTTCAGAGCCCCGGCTCCTCTGGGCCTGGCGGTTCAGAGCCCGGGCCCTCTGGGCCTGGCGGTTCAGAGGCCCGGCTCCTCTGGGGCTGGCAGTTCAGAGCCCCGGCACCTCTGGGCCAGGCGGTTCAGAGCCCCGGCCCCTCTGGGCCTGGCGGTTCAGCGCCCCGGCACCTCTGGGCCTGGCTGTTACGAGCCCCGGCTCCTCTGGGCCTGGCGGGTCAGAGCCCCGGCCCCTCTGGGCCTGGCCGTTCAGAGCCCCGGCACCTCTGGGCCAGGCGGTTCAGAGCCCCGGCCCCTCTGGGCCTGGCCGTTCAGAGCCCCGGCACCTCTGGGCCTGGGAGTTCCTAGCCCCGGCTCCTCTGGGCCTGGCAGTTCCGAGCCCCGGCTCCTCTGGGCCTGGCGGTTCATAGCCCCGGCCCCTCTGGGCCTGGCAGTTCCTAGCCCCGGCCCCTCTGGGCCTGGCAGTTCCTAGCCCCGGCCCCTCTGGGCCTGGCGGGTCCGAGCCCCGGCACCTCTGGGCCTGGCTGTTACGAGCCCCGGCTCCTCTGGGCCTGGCGGGTCAGAGCCCCGGCACCTCTGGGCCTGGCGGTTCAGAGCCCCGGCACCTCTGGGCCTGGCATGTCAGTTATAAAAGTAAAACAATTGCTTGAGCCCAGCACCTAATTGCTTGAGCCCCGGGACGTCTTTCATTACAAATTAAGCCCTGGATACAGTCCTGTCAGGAAATGCTCACAGTCTGACTAGACAAGGCAGACCTAGTGAGGTAACAGTCTCATCAGGATACTGGTGTGGAAACTGAGGCACGGTGAGGAGAAAGGATTTGCCCAAAGCGACACAGTGAGTCAGTAGGACTAGAATCCAGGTCTCTAAACTCTAACCCAGAGACCATGCCCCAGCCATCTAAACACTGCTGTAAGCAGCCAAAATGGCAGGCAGTGTGTCTAGCGGATAGAGCACTGGACAGCGACTCAGGAGACCCAGGAACTCTCTCGACCTCTGTCACTTTGGGCAGCTCATGTCAACACTCTGCCTCAGTTTGCCCAGCTGTGAAAGGGGGATAAGGATCCTGACCTGCTCTGAAAGCTACAGAGAAGAAGCGCTAGAGAAGTGCACTAAGTCTCATTATTATAGTGTCAAATCCCAGGCTTTCTGTGGAAATTTCCCGGTGTCACTTCGGCTCAGAGGGGAGACGAAGCGATGGCCTCAGCAGCAGCCCAGCCTGGCTGCCATGCTCTGGGCAGCACAGAGATGATTAAGGACAGGATCCTGCCTCCTGGGGATTCGTTGAAAAAATTCTCCCCAGGGCCCCATCTTCCCAGGGCTCACGGCCTTCCTGTTCCTTCTCTCTCCCTCGTCCCTTGCTCCTGGACATGGGAACAGCAACTTTTATTTTTAAAGCTTTTCCTCTCCCCGCCATGGGGAGTTATGCAACCCTTCCTTTAAGTGCAACGTTCGTCACCACGGCAACCCAGGGCCATGTCACCAGTGGAGAATTCTGCCTGTTGGCTGGCTCTGAGCCAGTGTAGGAGCAGGTCAATAGCAGATACATCCCCTGGGGGAGAGCTACGTGCCTCCCTCGTAGGAGGATTGACTTGGGGATCAGCCCCCGTCTTCTCCAGCCCTGTGATCCTTCTGGCAAGGCTACAGCTGCAGCAGGACTCTTATGGAACAAAGGCGGTAGGCTGTGAGAGAAGCAGTGTGGGCGAGTGGGTAGGCCACTGCCCTGCCCTGGGAATCAGGAGACCCGAGCTATGCCACACACCTGCCGTGTGACGCCTGTGCCTCTCAGTCCCCTCCCGGCCTGTGTTTGTCTTGTCTATTTGCAGTGGCTTCAGGGCAGGGACTGCCTCTTGGTAGGTGGACGTACAGCACCTAGCAGACCAGGGGGCCAGTCTTGGATGTTACAGTGACATTACATCATCATCATCATCATAACGATCCTACAAAACTGTCCCTGAAGTTTCTGCTCAACACAGGTTGCACCATTACCCCCCATTTACAGATGGGGAAACTGAGGCACAGAGCAGGGACGGGGCTTGTGCAAGGTCACACAGTACAGAGCTAGGAGCAGAACCTGGATCTTCAGAGTCCCAGGTCTCTGCTCCGTCCTATGGACTATGCTGCCTCTGTGCCCTCTGACATGGGTTGTCTTTGTGGGATCCAGCCAGATGAAAGGAGCTGTGTATGCCCATGCAGATGCCCATGACTGTCGAATGGCATCATTCTGCAGCCGTTAAACAGCTGCTCCCGCCCCAGAGTGAGGGTGTTATTTGCTATGGAGCAAAGGGGCAGTTGCTCCCCCAAACTTGGTTCCCCCCCCCCGACTTTTTGATAGGTCTGTATATTCCATTATCTCTTCCACTCCCCACCCTGACTTTGCCAGATACAATATAATCACATATCATGTTCCATATGCTGACACAACATAGCCCCACCCCTGAATGTTTCTGAAATGATGCCCCTGCCTCAGAGGTGGTTGCATTTTGCTGGTGGGTGAAGTGACTATTGCATATGTACAGGATTTGAATTTCACACACGGGCGCATGATTCGTCAGCTGGGCACTCCAGTTATTATTGCTAATGGTTATCAAATGAGGGGGGAAGAGCAGTCAGACACACGGCAGCTGGATCCTTTCTGAACACTCCATTCCCAGGGATTATCCGCCTCTCTGGCCAGGCTCTGATCTGCCCTTTGAAAGCAAACCAGCAGCCTGTATTTTGACCCTTCCCAGGGGCCAGTGTCTGCAGGCAAAGGGCAGCCTCTGCGCCAAATATAACAGGTCTCAGATACCATGGTGACGCGTGCATTGGAAACACCAGCTAGGCTGGGGACGTCGTTGCAGAAGCGAGCTGTAAACAAAGGGGTGCATGGCACATTTGCACCAGTAGGTGGCACTGGTACTTCACTGATGCTCCATGATGAGCTATGATGCCCTCTCCCTATGTGCCCTGCAACCAGTGTAAATGTGTGTGGGGGGGCAGGGGGTTGTTCCTGGGATTGGATGGTACTGGCAGTGCCCCAGCAGGGTGGGCATGAAGCCCATAAACCATGGTCACCTGCTGTCATGTGCACTGAGTGTGTCACTGATTCTCTGGCCCTAATTTTGGAAGCTGATCATCTTTTCTTTCCACGTACCCCTTCCTCCTCCCTCCCCTGCCCCATCTCGGGGCACTAGCACCGTGGGAATTTCACCTCCTTACATCTTATCTGGACCCCATCAAGCTCTTCTGTGGATCCCGACGGAGCCTGCGCTCTGTCCTCCGAGAGGGTGGGCCAGGTTCCCTCTCTGAGGGATTTCAGCATTAATTAGGATCCATGTATCTTTTATCCAGGCTGAGGCTTAATGCTTTGATTGATCCTGATAATACAAGGCTAATCCCTCTGGATGGCTGGAGTGAATGGGAGTGTAAGAGGAATGGATGGCAGCACCGGGCCATGCCAACTAGCTGACTACATGATGTGCACACTGCAACATAACCTCCAGCTCCAAACAGCCCCCTCCCCATTCTCCTTTTTCACTACCACCCTCTCATGTACTCTCTTCTCGCACTTATTTTTCGCTCCTTTTGATCAATTTCACTTTCTCTCACTCTTTCACTATCTTTCTCCACTTTCTCTCCCATTCTGCTTTCAGACTCTTTCACGATTGTTTCTCTTTTCTCTCACTAGTTCTCTTTCTAGTCTATCACCTCTGCTGCTCACAATTCAAGAAGGATGTTGATATATTGGAGAGGGTTCAGAGAAGAGCCAAGAGGATGATTGAGGGATTAGAAAACCTGCCTTGTGGTCATAGGCTGTAGGAGCTCAATCTAGTCATTTTAACAAAGAGAAGGTTAAGGGGTGACTTAATCACTGTCTATAAGTACCTACATGAGGAATAAACATTTGATAATGGGCTCTTCAGTCCAGCAGACAAAGGTATAACAAGATGTAATGGCTGGAAGCTGAAGCTAGATAAGTTCAGACAGAAAATAAATTGAACATTTTTAGCAGTGAGGGTAATTACCCATTGGAACAATGTACCAAGGGCTGTGGGGGATTCTCCATCACTGGCAATTTCTAAATCAAGACTGGATATTTTTGTAATAGATTTACTCTAGTTCTAGTAGGAATTAATTCAGGGAAGTTCTATAGCCTGAGTTATACAGCAGGTCAAACTAGTCCCTTCTGGGCTTAGAATCTATGATTCTACAAATCTTTTCTCTCTTCCCAAAGGTTTTATTACAAACCCAAACCCAGTCCCAGGTTCCCCACAAACTTTTTGGGGGCTTGTCTACACAGGAAACCGTTATCAATCATACCACTATCATTGTACCTGGACAGTTAAAAACCCCTATAGTTATACCTTGCCATGTGGACACACAGAACTCCAGTACAAGAGTGGTTGTTGTTAACCCCCTTCCCAAGTGACATATGCTAAACCAAAAAAGACCCCTCTTATACTGAGATAAGTGTCCATATGAAGCTTATACTGATATAACTATACCCATTTAAATTCACCCCTTAGTTTTTCCCCCTGGAGGCAAGTCCCTCTACAGGAGAGGTTATAGCTCAAGTAAATTGATTGTCAGTTAACTCAAGATAATTAACACATTTGCACAGGCTGGTCTGGCCTCTCCCCAAGTGCTTGTTCCAGGACACAGATGTTTGTGATGAGTCCTAGAACCAGGCAAACTAAGTCCTGCTATGGGAGTTGAGCTGAAATGCAGCAGGACCTCGCAGTTTGGGTTCTATTCTATTCTGTCCTACTTCTTATCCCACCTACATCATTGCTGTATCTAGGGATTGGATTTTTAAAGGTATTTAGGTGCCTAAGATGCAGATAGGAGCCCAATCCCCTTAGGGTGGGCACCTTATATTGATATATAAATGTAGCTATTCCCACACGAGTAGGTGAAAATGCTATACCGGTAAAATAATTAATACCTAGCTTTTATATAGCACTTTTCATCTTTAGATCATAAAGCACCTTTCATAGATTCATAGATTCTAGGACTGGAAGGGACCTCGAGAGGTCATCGAGTCCAGTCCCCTGCCCTCATGGCAGGACCAAATACTGTCTAGACCATCCCTGATAGACATTTATCTAACCTACTCTTAAATATCTCCAGAGATGGAGATTCCACAACCTCCCTAGGCAATTTATTCCAGTGTTTAAACACCCTGACAGTTAGGAACTTTTTCCTAATGTCCAACCTAAACCTCCCTTGCTGCAGTTTAAGCCCATTGCTTCTTGTTCTATCCTTAGAGGCTAAGGTGAACAAGTTTTCTCCCTCCTCCTTATGACACCCTTTTAGATACCTGAAAACTGCTATCATGTCCCCTCTCAGTCTTCTCTTTTCCAAACTAAACAAACCCAATTCTTTCAGCCTTCCTTCATAGGTCATGTTCTCAAGACCTTTAATCATTCTTGTTGCTCTTCTCTGGACCCTCTCCAATTTCTCCACATCTTTCTTGAAATGCGGTGCCCAGAACTGGACACAATACTCCAGTTGAGGCCTAACCAGCGCAGAGTAGAGCGGAAGAATGACTTCTCGTGTCTTGCTCACAACACACCTGTTAATACATCCCAGAATCATGTTTGCTTTTTTTGCAACAGCATCACACTGTTGACTCATATTTAGCTTGTGGTCCACTATAACCCCTAGATCCCTTTCTGCCGTACTCCTTCCTAGACAGTCTCTTCCCATTCTGTATGTGTGAAACTGATTGTTCCTTCCTAAGTGGAGCACTTTGCATTTGTCTTTGTTAAACTTCATCCTGTTTACCTCAGACCATTTCTCCAATTTGTCCAGATCATTTTGAATTATGACCCTGTCCTCCAAAGCAGTTGCAATCCCTCCCAGTTTGGTATCATCTGCAAACTTAATAAGCATACTTTCTATGCCAATATCTAAGTCGTTAATTAAGATATATACCACTTTATACCACTCTAAGTCCAGGTCATAGAATCATAGAATATTAGTGTTGGAAGAGACCTCAGGAGGTCATCTAGTCCAACCCCCTGCTCAAAGCAGGACCAACCCCAACTAAATCATCTCAGCCAGGGCTTTGTCAAGCCGGGCCTTAAAAACCTCTAAGGATGGAGATTCCACCACCTCCCTAGGTAACCCATTCCAGTGCTTCACCAGCCTCCTAGTGAAATAGTGTTTCCTAATATCCAACCTAGACCTCCCCCACTGCAACTGAGACCATTGCTCCTTGTTCTGTCATCTGCCACCACTGAGAACAGCCGAGCTCCATCCTCTTTGGAACCCCCCTTCAGGTACTTGAAGGCTGCTATCAAATCCCGTCTCACTCTTCTCTTCTGCAGACTAAACAATCCCAGTTCCCTCAGCCTCTCCTCCTAAGTCATGTGCCCCAGCCCCCTAATTATTTTTGTTGCCTTCTGCTGGACTCTCTCCAATTTGTCCACATCCTTTCTGTAGTGGGGGTCCCAAAACTAGACGCAATACTCCATATGTGTCCTCACCAGTGCTAAATAGAAGGGAATAATCACTTTCCTCGATCTGCTGGCAATGCTCCTACTAATACAGCCCAATATGCCATTAGCCTTCTTGGCAACAAGGGCACACTGTTGACTCATCTCCAGCTTCTCGTCCACTGTAAGCCCCCGGTCCTTTTCTGCAGAACTGCTGCTTAGCCAGTCGGTCCCCAGCCTGGAGCAGTGCATGGGATTCTTCTGTCCTAAGTGCAGGACTCTGCACTTGTCCTTGTTGAACCTCATCAGATTTCTTTTGGCCCAATCCTCCAATTCGTCTAGGTCACTCTGGACCCTGTCCCTACCCTCCAGCGTATCTACCTCTCCCCCCAGCTTAGTGTCATCCGCGAACTTGCTGAGGGTGCAATCTATCCCATCATCCAGATCATTAATGAAGATATTGAACAAAACTGGCCCCAGGACAGACCCCTGGGGCACTCCGCTTGATATCGGCTGCCAACTAGACATCGAGCCCTTGATCACTACCCGTTGAGCCCGACGATCTAGCCAGCTTTCTATCCACCTTATAGTTCATTCATCCAATCCATACTTTTTTAATTTGCTGGCAAGAATACTGTGGGAGACAGTATCAAAAGCTTTGCTAACTCAAGATATATCACGTCCACCGCTTTCCCCATATCCACAGAGCCCGTTATGTCATCATAGAAGGCAATCAGGTTGGTCAGGCACGACTTGCCCTTGGTGAATCCATGTTGACTGTTCCTGACCACCTTCCTCTCCTCCAAGTGCTTCAAAATGGATTACTTGAGGACCTGCTCCATGATTTTTCCAGGGACTGAGGTGAGGCTGTCTGTAGTTCCCCAGATTCTCCTTCTTCCCTTTTTAAAAGATGGGCACTATATTTGCCTTTTTCCAATTGTTCAGGGCCCTCTCCCGATCACCACAAGCTTTCAAAGATAATGGCTAATGGCTCTGCAATCACATCAGCCAACTCCCTCAGCACCCTCGGATGCATTAGATCCGGACCCATGGACTTGTGCATGTCCAGCTTTTCTAAATAGTCCTGAACCTGTTCTTTCACCACTGAGGGCTACTCACCTCCTCCACATACTGTGCTGCCCAGTGCAGCAGTCTGGGAGCTGACCTTGTCTGTGAAGACCGAGGCAAAAAAAGCATTGAGTATTTCAGCTTTTTCCACATCATCTGTCACTAGGTTGCCTCCCCCATTCAGTAAGGGTCCCACACTTTCCCTGACCTTTTTCTTGTTGCTAACATACCTGTAGAAACCCTTCTTGTTGCCCTTCACATCCCTTGCTAGCGGCAACTCCAATTGTGCTTTGGCCTTCCTGATTACACCCCTGCATGCTCGAGCAATATTTTTATACTCCTCCCTAGTCATCTGTCCAAGTTTCCACTTTTTGTAAGCTTCCTTTTTGTGTTTAAGCTCACTGAAGATTTCTCTGTTAAGCCAAGCTGGTCGCCTGCCATATTTACTATTCTTTCTGCACATCGGGATGGTTTGTTCCTGCGCCCTCAATAAAGCTTCTTTAAAATACAGCCAGCTCTCCTGGACTCCTTTCCCCCTCAGATTAGCCTCCCTGGGGATCCTGCCCATCAGTTCCCTGAGGGAGTCAAAGTCTGCTTTTCTGAAACCCAGGGTCTGTATTCTGCTGCTCTCCTTTCTTCCTTGTGTCAGGATTCTGAACTTGACCATCTCATGGTCACTGCTGCCCAGGTTGCCACCCACTTCTACTTCCCCTACCAATTCTTCCCTGTTTGTGAGCAGCAGGTCAAGAGGAGCACGGCCCCTAGTTGGTTCCTTCAGCACTTGCTCCAGGAAGTTGTCCCCAACACTCTCCAAAAACTTCCTGGATTGTCTGTGCACAGCTGTATTGCTCTCCCAGCAGACGTCAGGGTGATTGAAGTTCCCCATGAGAATCAGGGTCTGTGATCTGTAAACTTCTGTTAGTTGTCTGAAGAAAGCCTCGTCTACCTCATCCTCCTGGTCTGGTGGTCTATAGCAGATGTCCACCACGACATCACCCTTATTACTCTCGCCTCTAAACTTAACCCAAAGACTCTCAACAGGCTTTTCTCCAGTTTCATATTAGAGCTCTGAGCAATCATACAGACGTCACCCTACAGACTTCTGCCAGCACTGGATCCCTAACCGGCCCAGCTGTGCTGGCAGAAGTCTGTAGAGTAGCTGCCGCTAGACCAGCCAAACTGAACTTTTACTGCTGTAGCTCGTTCTTCGGGATACAGTTACCTCCACACCAGAAGCGTGTAGTGTGGGTAGTATACTGGTGTTCCTATACCAGTACAGCACTTCTAGTGTAGCCACAGCCTAACTGTGTTGTACCAGCATAACTATAGGGGTAAAAAAATCACACACCCCCAACCAACATTTTTATACCAAGACAAAAACTGGGTAACCCAGGCCTGAGAGTTTATCTGTGTTTCATTAGCGATGAGTGAAGCTGGATGCAGGCTCATGTGAACACGTGGAAATGTATTAAATCCTGTGTACTGCTGTATCCATGTGGCTGAGTTGCTTTCAGCCAAACGCCACCAGCGCCCTGTTCCCCTGGTGTCCCTTCAACAATAACCCCTTCAAGGAACATGGGCCCTCTGATTCCACACCCATGAAAATTAACCCAGAATTAACCCAGAATAAGGTCAAGTGTGAATTTAAAATGGATTAACTATTCCAGATCAACTCCATGTGTGAATGAAGCTAGGTCTTCATTGCCAAAACTGGCGTGTTCTTTCAGCGAGATAACTAATGTACTGACGTACGTAATTAGCTCTCTCACTGTGAAACCCTAGTGGAGACAAGGCTCTGTAGCTTTTACTGCAATATAGCTAGGTAGGGTCAACATTATAGGCTCCCCCAGCCAGGTGTGACCTCCTTCAACTATGGCAAAAACTCCAGAGTCTTCACTCCAGCCTGATTTCCCAGCAAGAGAGCGACAGCAATGGGAAAACTCTCCTTTTACTGCAGTGAAGACAAAGCCAGAGTTCACTGATTGCCAATCAACATGTGCTAACTAAACTAGTTGTAAACAGCAATGGGGGCACTTCCCACCTCCTGGTCCTTGTTCACCCCAGGATTGTCACCTCTTTGTCTCTTGGCCCAGCAGCCAGTATGTATTCTCCGAGGCTGCCCTGACCTCTGCTGGCCCCCTATGGCAAAGACAGCACCTGAAGGAACATTCCTTGGGTGCAGCACTCAGTGCAACTCCAAGGGAACAGAACTGAAACTGGTGATGTTTTTCTATGCAACGCACAATTAGCCTGTGGAACTCACTGCCACATGATGTCACTGTGGTCAAAAGCTTAGTAGACTCAATAAAGGAGCAGGCAGCTGTAGGAACCTGTCTGTCTACCACCAATTGCAGACAGATGGAGACCCAGACCTTTGTGCCCATGTGCTGGGTTCGTGGAGAAGCTTCACTTTAGCCCCTTCTGCTGCAATGCACTGAATAATTATTAGAATATCCTCGGCTTTGCTTTCTGTCACTAGCCATTAGAATTGTAGCGGGTTTATGGATCGCTGTAGCCCTAAGGGCAGCTAATGATCAACCGGAGACCTTACCTGGTGTCACTTTGCTTTGGGTTTCCATGCCCTGGGCTCTTTGCTGCTAACTAGTGGTGCCTCTCCCTGACTGTTTAAACAAGTTAGGAACCCGACCTCACCTCCCAATGTGGTTCAACTATCCCTGACCCAGTATTTACTCCTATGATTAGCCTGACACCGCGTACATATATTCTTCTGACACCTCCATAACAGATGAGCCAACAATCAAGGCACTCTTTATTTACAAGGGGAAATACAAACAAAGCATGTAAAGGGAAGAGGAAGGTGGATTTGAAGTGGGTACATGAGTAACACTATGCAACCTGCAGGAAGCACAACCCCCAGGGTGGATTTCCCTGAATTCATAAGTCCAGTTTATTCCACACTAGCAGGCTCCATAATGTGGAGGAACGCACGTGCCTTGATGAGTCATTGCAGGCCTGAAGGTGCTTGAGTGCAGTGAGGTGATGAGGGGACCGATTCGCCCAGGGGGCCAACCTCTCTGCTGCAGCAATAGGTGTTACTCGCAGTGGAAAGTCCCCACAGCCTAGGGGGCCTCCATGGTGTTTCTAAGTCCAGTTTGTCTCTGCTAGAATAGTTCAGCAAACGCCTTTCAGGGCAAAATAGGCAACACCCCAGGCAGGGGGAGACAGCCAAGGGGTCGCCCGCACTCCCCTCAGGCAGGGGAGACAGCCAGGGGGTCGCCCGCGCTCCCCTCAGGCAGAGGAGACAGTCAGGGGGTCGCCTGCACTCCCCTCAGGCAGGGGAGACAGTCAGGGGGTCGCCTACACTCCCCTCGGGCAGGGCAGACAGGCAGGGGATCGCCCGCGCTCCCCTCGGGCAGGGGAGACAGTCAGGAGATCGCCCGCACTCCCCTCGGGCAGGGGAGACAGGCAGGGGGTCGCCTGCCCTCCCCTCGGGCAGGGGGAGACAGTCAGGGGGTCGCCCGCGCTGCCCTCGGGCAGGGGAGACAGTCAGGGGATCGCCCATGCTCCCCTCAGGCAGGGGAGACAGTCAGGGTATCGCCCGCGCTCCCCACAGGCAGGGGGAGACAGGCAGGGGGTCGCCCGTGCTCCCCACAGGCAGGAGAGACAGTCAGGGGATCGCCCGCGCTCCCCACAGGCAGCAGAGACAGGCAGGGGATCGCCCGCGCTCCCCACAGGCAGGAGAGACAGGCAGGGGCTCGCCCGCGCTCCCCACAGGCAGGGGAGACAGGCAGGGGATCGCCCCCCCCCCCCGGGCGGGGGAGACAGGCAGGGGATCGCCCGCGCTCCCCTCGGGCAGGGGAGGCCGGCAGGGGGTCGCCCGCCCTCCCCTCGGGCAGGGGGAGACAGTCAGGGGATCGCCCGCCCTCCCCTCGGGCAGGGGAGACAGTCAGGGGATCACCCGTGCTCCCCTCAGGCAGGGGAGACAGTCAGGGGAGCGCCCGCGCTCCCCTCAGGCAGGGGAGACAGTCAGGGTATCGCCCGCGCTCCCCACAGGCAGGGGGAGACAGGCAGGGGATCGCCCCCCCCCTCTCAGGCAGGGCAGACAGACAGGGGATTGCCCGCGCTCCCCTCAGGCAGGGGAGACAGTCAGGGGATCGCCCGCGCTCCCCACAGGCAGGGGGAGACAGGCAGGGGATCTCCCGCGCTCCCCACAGGCAGGAGAGACAGGCAGGGGATCGCCCGCGCTCCCCACAGGCAGGGGAGACTGGCAGGGGATCGCCCCCCCCCCTCTCAGGCAGGGGGAGACAGGCAGGGGATCGCCCGCGCTCCCCACAGGCAGGAGAGACAGGCAGGGGATCGCCCCCCCCCCTCTCAGGCAGGGGGAGACAGTCAGGGGATCGCCCGCGCTCCCCACAGGCAGGAGAGACAGGCAGGGGATCGCCCCCCCCTCTCAGGCAGGGGAGACAGTCAGGGGATCGCCCGCGCTCCCCTCAGGCAGGGGAGACAGTCAGGGGATCGCCCCCCCCTCTCAGGCAGGGGGAGACAGTCAGGGGATTGCCCGCTCTCCCCACAGGCAGGAGAGACAGTCAGGGGATCGCCCCCCCCTCTCAGGCAGGGGGAGATAGTCAGGGGATCGCCCACTCTCCCCACAGGCAGGGGAGACAGGCAGGGGGTCGCCCACATTCTCTCAGGCAGAGCTCTCCTCCTCTCATCACCCCTTTGATCAGCTTAGTCAGCCTTCCTTCCCCCAGGGTTTGGCCAGTCACCAGGCTCAGCGCCCTGGGCGAGGTGAGCACACTGCTGTTTTCCCCATCTCTTGTCTACCCAGCAACAAGGCTGGCTCCCTTTCTCGTCTGATCCATTAACCCGGCTTACACAGCACTGCTGGGTGATTTCCCTTTGCAGGGCAGCGGTCGAGCTACAGTTTAAACCTCGGTGCCTAGGCAATGAGAACGTGGCCAGCATGACTATTATTAATCTTCTGGTAACATTGTGGAGGCCTCAACTGAGATCAGGCCCCTGTTGTGCCAGGGGCTGCACAGACACACAATGAGAGATGATCCCTGCCCTGAAGAACTTAGGGCTACATTTTCAAAGAGATTGAGGTGCCTAACTGCATCTTTAGGCACCCAAATACCTGTGTAAATCTGTCTCTTAGGCTATGTCTACACTGCAATGAAAAAGTTGCGGCTGGCCCCTGCCAGCTGCCTTGGGCTCAGGCTGTGGGGCTGATTCATTGCAGTGTAGATGTTCGCACTGTCCCTGAGCCTGAATGTCTACTCTGCAATGAAACAGCCCTGCAGCCAGAGTCGTCTGGCATGGGCCAGTCGTGGGTGTCTAGTTGCAGTGTAGACGTACCCTTCCAGTCTAAATGGACACTGGTTAGTAGGGGAAATTGAGGCACAGAGAGGGGAAGTGCCTTGCCCAAGGTTGTCCAGCAGCTCAGAGCTGGGAATAGAAACCTGGTTTTCTGTATCCTAGTCAAGTGCCCTCCCGCCTGGGCCTTATTGCCTTATCAGTGCTGCGCTTGTTTCCCTAGGGATGACGTGCCAGGCCCGGAGCTCCTACCTGATGGACGAGGTGCTGTGGGGACATCGCTTCATGTCAGTGCTGAGCTTGGAGGATGGCTTCTATGAGGTGGACTACAACAGCTTTCACCAGACCTTCGAGGTGCCCACGCCCAGCTGCAGTGCCAAGGAACTGGCCGAGGCCACGGCCCGCATGGACGCCCACCTCTACTGGTCCATCCCCAGCCGTCTGGACGAGAAGGTGGAGGAAGGGACAGAGAAAGAAGCAGGGGATAAGGAGAGGAACGGTAGCCTGGCCAACCCGGAGAGTGAGTCCAAGCTGTAATGGGATGGTGCATAGGTGGGGAGACAGAGCCAGCCAAGGACAAAGTGTTCGGGTGCAGAACGGAAGATTGGGGGATGGTAGAAGGATGAGAGGAAGGAGACTCACGAAGCGACAGGTGTTTGGGAAGGAGGGATGGATGGAAGAAGGAGTGATAGCTGGCGAAGGAGGTAGAGAGAAGAGTGAATGGGGAGACAAATGGATGGCAGATGTACGCCGTTATTTGGGTCTATAAAACAGGGTAAAATGGGTAGTGGTAGCGACTCTGCAGATATGGAGGAGTTGTGTGCAAGGGGTGAATATGCAGGTAATAAATCAGATATTTATAAACATATGTCTATTTTATAGCTGTACAGATAAATGAACGAGGCCCGCTCCAAGAAGGAGCAGGAGGAGGGTTTTTATAGCAGTGACATCAATTGTATAGAAGCATGGGATGGCGTGTCATTTTGGAGCAAACGGGTGGGATGGAAGGATGGAGCAAAGAACAAGACGGATGAGTGAACGGGACAACAGAAGAGGAGTAGCTGTCCTCAGCGTACGGGTGCGCGGTATGAAGCATTGGAAGAATGGCCTTGCAGAAAGATGACTATGGAAGCAGAAGAGTGTGGAGCAGCTCGATAAGTGTATGGAGGAGCGAGGGACTGGGTGCACAGACCATGGGGCGGATGGATGGGGGCTATGCACTGGTGTATCTGCATAGCTGGAGAGATAGATGGAGAATGTCAAGGAGTTGAATACGTAGGTAGATGAGCTGGAGAAAGGACCCATGAGGACAAGCTCTGTGGTCAACATGGCTTTGTGATGGGGAACTCAGCAGGTTGAGGGATTTATGCAAAGATTAAACTCATGGACGGGAGGGGTAGACAGATAAAAAGGAAATTTTGCAGCAAAGACCAGGACCGGCTACGGGCAGCATGATGTCGGGTGACCTGCAGAGCGTCCCCAGTGCCCTGCCCTCCCCCGCACTCAGACACACTAGCACCCCCAAAGCTCCCGAGCTTGCTGTCTCTCTTGCTTTCTTTTAATAAAAAAGGTTTTGAAATGGACATGCTGTCTCCCCTCTGCCTTCCAAGGCTTCGGGCCAGATCCTCAACTGGTGTAAATCAGAGTTGCGCCATTATCTGCTATATTACAGCAGTGCTGGAGAACCACTCCTGAGCTCAGGTACCCATGGTGCAAGGTGCTACACACACACACACCTAGTGACAGGCAGTCCCACAAGAACTCACAATAGACAAGACAAAGGGCAAGTGGGGAAACAACTCACCCAAGGCCAGGAATAGAAGCCAGCTCTGCCAGTTCCCAGCCCAGAGTCCACTGACTTCAACAGTGTCTCTGTTCACCCCAGCTGAGGATCTGGCCTTTTGGTCTGTGTACTGAAAAACAAAGGGAATTAAATCAAGGGGATGTCGGATTTCAAGAGCCAGGGTCAGTGTGAGGCAAAGGAGCAGACCATGCCTTGGAGACGTGTTTAGGGAACAGGTCTCTCATCGCAATGGGACTCATTTTGTCAAAAATGGTCCCTAGTTATGGGCGCCTCCAGTTTGAGATACCCAGGGTCTGAATTCCAGTAAGGCTGCTGACACCTGCTCCAGCTGTCGTCTTGGCTGCCCAGCAGCACCCGTGGAAACCGGAGCCATGGTGGGTACTGAAAAATGGATGCACCTCAAACCAATGAGAAATTAACATCTTCTTGGTAAAATGGCCAGAGGAAAAAAGAGGAACTTCCTGGGATTGTTTAGTCTGCAGAAGAGAAGAATGAGAGGGGATTTGATAGCTGCTTTCAACTACCTGAAAGGGGGTTCCGAAGAGGATGGATCTAGACTGTTCTCAGTGGTACCAGATGACAGAACAAGGAGTAATGGTCTCAAGTTGCAGTGGGGGAGGTTTAGATTGGATATTAGGAAAAACTTTTTCACTAGGAGGGTGGTGAAGCACTGGAATGGGTTACCTAGGGAGGTGGTGGAATCTCCTTCCTTAGAGGTTTTTAAGGTCAGGCTTGACAAAGCCCTGGCTGGGATGATTTAGTTGGGATTAGGTCCTGCTTTGAGCAGGGGGTTGGACTAGATGGACCTCCTGAGGTCCCTTCCAATCCTGATATTCTATGATTCTATGATTCTCAGCTCCCTATTCTGCAAACCACTTAAACCCGTGCTTAAATGTCTTACTGACCTGGGGCCTGCGTGGCTGAGGGCAGAGTTCCCAATAACACCACAGAGTGGAGCTTTTAATCTGAGCAAGAGAGATACATGGCACTGAACTGCGGTAGCTGAGAGTGCTTGAGAGATAGCGGGGAGGCTGCATAGATCTCGCATCAGGCACTCCAGTCCTCAGTTCTGGGAACTTGGCTTTTAACACTCCAAGCCTGGAAGAGCGATTAGAAAGGGGACGAGACAGCGAGACGCCCTGGAAAAAGCTTCCAAATTCCACTTCCTCAGCATCCAGCAATGGAGTCACCGCTGGAACAGATCTGTTCTGTGTGTGCCAAGTGGGGAAAAAAATCCAAAAATGGGGACTCTCTGGGTCAGTCTGGGTGAAGGACAGTAATCGTTTTTCACATTGCCATCCGTGTATTTAACCATCAGATCTGGGTTCCTCTGCATGTGTACTAGCTAGCCACTTTGTTCATGAATGTCTATATGGTGGGGATAATGTTAGACCAGATATTGCACAATGTAGGGTATAATTTGCCCTGTGCAGCATGCTAGGATAAAGTCCTGCTTCTGCCCAAAGCCAATAACATGCATGATCCAAAACTGTGATTTCTCCAGACACGCCCTCCATTTCTGGAGCAGTCCAGCTTTTTTTAGAAAACACCATGTGATGCCAAGTGGCCAATCATAAATGTATTTGGAGACAATTAGAAATAATCCATACAGAAGAGGCCATTAGACCATCTGGTCTGACCTTCTGTATATCACATGCCATTATATTTCACCCAGATTCCCCTGATTAGAGCCCTATAAACTGTGTTTGGCTAAAGCGTCTCTTCCAGAAAGGCATCGGCATGACAACAAATCAAACAAAAAGGGTTTGTGATGGAAACTAACAAAACAACAATTTTGGAGGAGGAAGTTTTCAGTGAAAAACTATGAAAAAATGTCACAAATCTTAGTGGGGGTTTTTCACTTGCAGGAAAAATGTGGCAGAAATGTGTCCAACTCCCCCCACGCCCCACAATATTTTACTAATGATCCCAGCTTTAGTTTCCATTGCGGAGGGCCAGTCTGTCGTGGTTCGTCCCTCCTGCTGCCATTCTGGCATCGCACCCGACCCCCACCCTTCGCCTCACGGATAGTGAGCCCACAAGATGGGTCCCCGTCTCCTTTTCAGGCTGGGCAAAGCCAGGTTACATAGGTGGCCCGACTTGACTCCACCCCCTTCTATCGGCCGATTGGTGTGGCGGTGATGCGGGCGCTGAGTTCTCGGACAAAGCTCTCAGTTTACAGGTCGCTCTACGTCCCCATCCTCACCTATGGTCATGAACTTTGGGTAGTGACCGAAAGGACAAGATTGCGGGTACAAGCAGCGGAAATGAGGTTTCTCTGCAGGGTGGCTGGGCTTACTCTCTGAGATAGGGTGAGGAGATTGGCTATGCGGGAGGGCCTCAGAATAGAACCGCGACTCCTCCAGATCAAGAGGAACCAGTTGAGGTGGTTTGGGCACCTGATAAGGATGCTTCCCTAGGAGGCTTCCATTGGAGCTCTACCGGGCACATACCACTGGGCGGAGGCCCCAAGGCCAACGCAGGACACGCTGGAGGGATGATATCTCCCGGCTGGCCTGGGAATGCTGGTGAATCCCCCAGGAGGAGCTGGAACATGTTGCGGAGGAAAAGGAGGTCTGGTCCTCTCTACTCTCCATGCTGCCGCTGTGACCCCCACCAGGAAAAGTGACATAAAGGAAGAAGAAGAAGAAGAAAGAGAAGCAGATCCCAGCTTTAATTCTGATGATACAGCCACTGCACTATGACACATCACGGGGCAGAGACTGTCTTTTGGTTCTGTGTGCGTACAGATCCTAGCACAGTGGTGGTCTGCTCTGGATTGAGGCTTCTATACAAATTATCAATAACAAAGGAAGGATTCTACCCCAGCAGCAGTTTGTCCACCAAAAGGATTATTAACAGGCTGCTGACAAAGGCACAAGTATTTAGGTGCCTACCCCCCATTGAGACCAATGGGAGTTAGGCACCTAAATATCTGTGAGTATCTGGATGGGTATCCATACCATTAGCTTGTAAGCGCTTTGGGGCAGGGGCGGGCTTTTGGGGCTGTGTTTTTATACTGCCTAGCACCGTGGGGTCCTTAATAATAACAATAAATAGGTAGAGCTGCTCAAAACAGCCCTAAAAGGTTGTAGACATTTCAAAAATCATGAATGCATTTTCCTCCTCTTGGTTTTGGAACTGACCTGAACCAATTTTGCCTCTTTCAAATTTTCGACGGATTTTTAAAAATCAAATTCTTGGTTGTTGTTTTTGTTCCCCGAGTCGGTGCTTTTCACTCCAGGAACACTTTCTATTTTCAGAATCCAATGTCGTTTGAGTGGAGCAGGGTGAAAACCTCCCCCGAGGTGATTAGACCAAATAGTGAAAATTGCGGATGAAAAAACAAACACAAATAAATCAGCCCAGAAACTGAAAGTGAAAAATTGGGGGTGGGGTGGAGTGCAGGGGAATGTCTATTGCAAATGCTGTGTCTTTGCTCTTTACACGATAATAAGAATCCAGACGACATGAACACAGCTGGCTTCCGAATAACCGTGTTTACTAGCTGTATATCAATCCACAAGGCCTAGCATATGGATACACTGCTGCTCTGTTAGGTTTTAGTGGCTTCTGCAATAGCAGCCAGGCAGGCTGCTCATTACAGAATTCCCAGCCTCTGTAAAGGGATGCTACCCAACTGCTGTAGGCTACGGAAAACTTTCAGAATATGGCTTTGTTCAGACCAAAAAAATAAAGTCAACCAGTTCCAGTTTTCACCCCAAATCCCTTCTTCCTCGAAGGTTAGCCACTGCCTGTCCCTGCCACTAGATGTCACTGTACCAGAGGGAACGCTGGCACAATGGGCACAGTGCGGGATTTCATTCTGCCTTGCCAGCCCCGGAATCGCTAGCTGAGCTCAGCCCAGTGACTCAGCTCAGCCTGCCCTCAGCCTTACACTAAACGTGGGGCCATGTTCTCTGCCTGCTCGCTCCATCTGGGCTCTTCTGCGGCTTCAGACAAGAGTCTGAGCCTGCAGGACCAGCCCCATGAGAACCCCAGAATGCTGGGAACATGCTGCGCTGCTAGGGAAGATTGGCCCTTAGGATTCTCCCGTCAGGGATCAGTTGTGCCCTGTTTGGGCCAGGAGCTCACTGACTCTCCAAAGCAAAGCTGGGTCAAAGCTGGCTAGGACCAGGCTGGGAGACCTGCAAGGAAAACTCAGGTGTTGCAGGAAGCTTATGACTCCTAGAGGTGAAGATCTCTTCTCCTCCATGATGACTGATGGCTCCAATTTGCCAGCTGCAGGGCGTGATGAGCTGCGTTTTATGGAAAGGTGTGGGGGGCTCAGCTGGGGGTGCTGCACTGCAGGGAGGGGTGGGGGGGGGCTCACTAGGTTGCACTGATGAGGTGCTCGTTGCCTCTCAAATAAAAGGGAAAGCACAGACTGGGACCGCTTGTCATTACTGATCCCATGGTATTTGTGGCTGGAGCACAGCGATTAACCCTGGTCTCCGGACAAGTCAGACTAAACCCCTCCTGCATGCAGGATTCTCCCTCAGGCCCTACCCTGCTGCATGGGTGCCATGTGGCTGCTGAACTGCTGCCATGCTCTGTCCCAGAGGTGGCTGCATTTCAGTGGTGGGTTCAGTTTGTATCTATAGCTAGGCTAGCAGGTGTTTGAGGAGAGACAGTGCACAGGCATTCCCACACACCCACTCAGGAGCAGGGCAGAATACCCACCCAGCACCCCTGCTCAGTGCTAGGAGAGCCTCAGCTATCATGCTACACATCTCCAAAGGGGTGTGGCCTGCTGGCATGAGGGCGTGGCCAGACCGCAGACTCCTTGCACATTGGGGCTGCTGGAGGCATGATTTGAGCACCCGGCTATTTCTTGGTGGTAGCAGTAGCATGCCCTGCTGAGCATGATACCACAGGGCACCCCCCAACCCCCCACCCCCAGGCCCAGGCTGCCCTGCATCCTCAGAGCATCCTCTGCCACTGCATCTCTCCTCTGCATCCCAGGGCAGCGCTGCTAGTGGAGCCTGAGCGAGATCTGGGCGAGCAGAGGAACCTTTCTAGGGCAGCTCTGGTCTCAGGGGCTGTTTTCCCATCAGTGGGGAAGTGCCGTGTGCCAGTTAATTAATTAGCAAGCAAAATTACTCTCTAAATCTGGCAGCAGGTAAAGTTCCTTTGCCCTGCTTTCCTTGTGCCCCACCACTCCCCGAGCCGCCCCCCCCCCAAGGAAGGGCTGTGGCTTTGTGACACTTATGTCACTTACTGCTCTGGGCTGATGCTCCCACTGCAGGGAGCTGCCTGGTGGCTGGTGCCAGCACCTGGATGGATACAGTCACCTGGGAGGTAAAGACGTTGGTTTCTAAAGGACGTAGGCACTGGGATGCTGGCAGTGGAACAACCGATGGGTTTGACTGGAACAGACTTTGGGCAGGCCTGAACACGACCCTGCTCCTTCAATCAGACCCACCAGCCTGGACCCCATGGGGATCAGTGTGCCTGGGAAGGAGAACACAGTTCCCTCTAATTTAACACACACACACACACTCCTCCCTGTGATTCAAAGATTTTAAGGCCAGAAAGGACCATTAGCAGTCTCTAGTCTGAGCTCCTGCATGGCCCAGGCCAAAGACCATTAGGGGCCCGATTTTCCCAAGCACTCACCATGCTGGGTGCATGACGCTCCTGACAATCTAGCTCTGGATGCAGGTGCTGAGTCCTTGGGAATGTGGGCCGAGCTCACTGGAGCTGGCTATGTCGGCGCCCAGCGGTGCTCCCATCCCCATCAATATTCCAGCAGTTTTTAAGCAACCATCAGAGAGCATTGGCAGAGAGCCAATTCTGAACTGTTCGCTGAGCAACAGCTGACCTCACTCCGCCTTGAGGCATCGCAGAGAACTGATCCTGTGGCCTTCATCACAAAGAGCCTCTAACTCTTGAACTAATGGAGCAACTCCATCAACTAGCACCAACGGTAGGCTGTTATCCTCTTATGTGGCCCAGAAGATGGGGGTATACATGACGCACACTTAATTAGTGTCCCATAAGAGCGCTGGAAATTGGATATTGGAAATGATGCCACATGACCGGAGTGTCCAGTCAAAATAAAATGGACACAGCTGGCACTTTGGAGATGGAATGTTTGTAACCACTGTGCTGAAAGAATAATGAACCAAGCATTAGTGACGTGGGAGCCTTCAGGGAACAACCAATGAATTGTAGGAAATCAGGGACTGATCACAGACAATTTGCAAGTCGAGAAAGAGAAGAATCAGTGATTCTCTAGGGATTATTCATAGAGCTCAGGCTGGAAGGGACCACTGAGATCTAGTCTGACCTCTTGCATAACCCCAGGCCAGAGAACCTCACCCAATGATTCCTGCATCCAGCCCATATCTGGTGGGTGAGCTAGAGCGTATCTTTTGGAAAAGCACCAGTCTTGATGCAAAGACTCCAAGTGATGGGGAATCCATGAGCCCATGGTGAGCTGCTCCAGTGGTTAATTCCCCTCCCTGTTAAAAATGTGCCCCTCCTTTGCAGGCTAAATGTGTCTAGTTTGAGTAGCGAGTCTGCAGTGGCCAGATCTAAAAATACACACAATAAATAGCAAGCCCCATTGTTTCCATGCTGGATTCTTTCCCACCTCAGCCTGGGTCTGGATTTTGCTCTGCACGAACCAGATCTCCTGGGATGGCGAGGAACAGGGACCACATTCCTGAGCTCAGGCTGGTGCAGGCCACTCCAAATAAAGCCTCTGCACACAGAGTTGTCTCTGCTGTTTGAACACAGGGAGGCCCGGCTCCGGAGAAGAGCAGGGATTTGAGCCCGGCATTCAGTCTGCAGCATCAAACAAGGGCTGGTTGGGACTTAATTACAGCCCAGTCTGTGCAAGGCAGCAGCCTGCTGCTGTGAGAGAGCCCCACAAACTCCCTGGCCACGAGTCGCCGTGTGGCTCTTACATCAGGGCAAAGTGGATGTGAAATATGACAGTTTTGGTTTGTGCTGCTGTAAATGATGGTGCAAGGTGCCAGTCTGGCCAGGGAGGAGCGAGCACAAGGATCAGGGCCATGGAAGATTGGGCCCAGGGAGCAGGGCAATGGAGGATCGGGCACGAGGATCAGGGCCGTGGAAGATTGGGCACAAGGCTCAGGGGAGCAGGGCAAAGGAGAATCAGGCTCACTGAAATCCTCCTCCACTTTCCTCCATTAAGTGACCCATGTGGGTTGGCCCCTTAACACAGATTTCCCTGCTGCCTAGGTCCTGACACTCACTGGGGATTCAGCTGTCTGTGGCGTGGGGTGCTCAGCCCGGCCATCCCCACAGCCGGCTGCTCCAGCACCGCTCTGGCTGGCTAGACCTCGCTGCGCCAGGCCCGCCCGCTACCCACTTCTAAGCACCTCCACGCATGGGAGTGAACAGCAAGAGAATGGGCCCTGGTGGGCAATTCCCGGAGCTTCCAGCCAGGCTGGAGGTGCCCTGGGAACAGTCGCTGTAGTTGCACTGTCTCTGATCCCAGCTGGGGCCGTGACAGATGATAGATGTCAGTTTGTAGCTGTGACATGAGACGGTGAGTCAGGACACCTGGGCTCTAGGCCAGGCTCTGATCTGCTGAGTGACTTTGGGCAAGTCGTGTCCCTTCTCTGTGCCTCAGTTTCCCCCCTCCACACACACACACACTATGTCTGGCTGGTTTATTTCGATGGTGAGCTCTCTGGGGCAGGGATCGTCTCTTCCTATATGCACACCCAGCACAGTGGGGTCCCAGTCTCAGTCAGGGCCACCAGGTTCTACCCTAATGCTACTAATAAGAGCTCTGTCTGTTTTCAGTGATCATCACACAGGGCCCAAGTGCTGTTGTTAAAGGACCCTGGGAATAAACATAATCCCAAGCGAGAAGAGGAGACCCTTTGCGTCCTCCCTTCCCCCACCCTACTGCTTTGTGTCCCACCCAGAGACAAACATTATCCCTGACCTATTTCCCATCCATCCCTTGCAGCAGGAGGCCAGCTGGGGTAGGGGCTGGGAAGCTTTTATAATGTAATAGATAATTACAAAGCACCAGGGATCAGTGGCAAATTCCCATCTCCCTGCAGCACGGGGGGAAGGCAATGGAGGTGGGGGGAGAGGGGTACATTGAGGGAGGGGGTTATAGAGGTTTTGAGCTTTGGTGATAGGACATTTAGTTTTTCATTAGGCACCAAGTGCCGGGAGATTTGTCCAGGTCAGTGTTCGAGTCCCATTCGCCCCAGCGACGGCTCTGCCAGCATTCAGCCCTCCCGTCCGGCAGAGCTTGGCCCAGGTGACGTTTGGACTGCAAAGGAAAGCAACACAGGTTTCCCCTTTGGCTCACGGAGGTGTTGTTAAGGCAGGCAGTGTGGTCTGCTGAGCTGCAGGATACCTGGGGTCTAGTCTGAGCTTCGCCCTTGGGTAAATCTTTATGCCTCGGTTTCTCCATCTGTAAAACAGGGGTGACTACACTGACCAGCCTGGAGCTCAATGGATGCTGTAAAAAGT
Source organism: Platysternon megacephalum (assembly GCA_003942145.1). Classification (NCBI taxonomy): domain Eukaryota; kingdom Metazoa; phylum Chordata; order Testudines; family Platysternidae; genus Platysternon; species Platysternon megacephalum. Next base: position 189,968 of record QXTE01000412.1, read on the forward strand.
GCACATCACTTGTGATGTGATGATCATGGTAACAGCAGCAAGGGATAGTGCCTGGCCGCCAGCAGAGACAGACTGGACTCAAGACCTGAGTTTACCCAGGCCAGGCCTGTCCTGCAACCGTTAGCACAGCCCTGTGGGCATGGGGACGATCGGCGACAGAAGCCGTTATACTGGCACAGCCGTGCTTTTACTGGCTCAGCTGGTTTCACTCGGGGAGGCTGGTTTAGGGCAACTGCACCCATCTTTCCCCTCAGTGGCCCAGCAAGGCCCCGCACTCGCTCTCAGGAGGCCAGCCCCCCAGGCATTGCTTTTCTGGCTGGGGTACCTCCAGTAGGGTGACCAGACAGCAAGCGTGAAAAATCGTGACAGAGAGTGGGGGGTAATAGGAGCCTATATAAGAAAAAAAACCAAATATCGGGACTGCCCCTATAAAATCTGGTCACCCTAACCTCCAGGCTGCACTGTCCCCTGCCGTGTGTTCAGGTTGCCCAAAGACACCTGCTGGCTTTCTCTTCGGAGAAATTGCCTCTCTCCACCTGCCTGTTCAGTACTATTACCTGGTGTCATTGCTACCATTATAAGGTACCCCACAGCACTTCCTAGACACGTCTGCTTTATTCTCCAGGTAAAAGCATTACAGACTAAACACATGCAGAACAACTAAAGAACCTACGCACCTGCTAATCAGCTCACCAGGATTCCTCCCACCCTTCTCATGGATTCTGGCAGCAGGCGTCCTTCGGACAAAGTTCATCGCAGCTTCAGCTCTGAATAACTGCTCCGTCTTATGGGGCCTCGTCCTTTCAATCCTTCCCAAAGGACTGGGACCTTCTGTGGCCCTGGGGTCCTGTCCGTTTGCTGGATCAGGGAGAAGGCCCTGAGCCAGTTTAAAACCAGGCTCTTTATCCAAAAACCCTTTCTCTGGCTGTTGGTCCCTGGATAACCCAGTTTGAACCAGTATATGTGACCCGTGTCCAGGGGGGCGGCTTCTCTGGAGATGTTACAACCTGCATGAATTCGCCTACTCGCCCCCTGCTGATCTCCCATTTATCCTTCCTATGGAAACAATACATACAATTCCACAATAACACACACACACACAATTGCATTTTTAATACAATGGATCCCAACAGGGCCGGCTCTACCATTTTTGCCGCCCCAAGCAAAAAAAAAAAAAGCCACCAAGACGGAATGCCGCCCCTTAGCATGTGACGCCCCAGGCACGTGCATCCTCCGCTGGTGCCTGGAGCTGGCCCTGGATCCCAAAGATATTAACCGAATTCAATAAGATTGAATTTATGTTCATTCAGGAGATTGCAGGAAATTGTCAGTCTGTCACAGCCAGTGGAAGCTGTGAGCACTTTGCTGGTACAGTGTACGGCTGTAGCTCCTCCGGCCTTAAACTGTGAGCTCCTGGAGGCAGAGGCTGTCTATTTGGTATATACGCATACAGTATCTAGTGCCATGGTGCCCTGATCCTGCCTGGGGCCTGCAGGCATCGCTGAAATACAGACAATAAATACTAATTACCATTCTGAGCTGTGCATGGATACTCTTTTTACAAAGGGCCCAAACTAACCCTCAGATTCAAACAGTGCAGTACTCAGGGGTGTTCCGAGCCCATTTACTGAACTCCATTTGCTGGCAGCAGTAGTAGGCTGTTATCCTCTTACATGGACCAGGTCACTGGCGGGCTTGACACAGACTTTCCCAGCGTGTTCCATTTGCACGCCATCGCAATTTGCAGATTCTGTGTCTTGAGCCTTTCTCCACAACCCTGCCGCGGCGTCTTTCGGATGGAAGGATTCCAAAGCACCACAGGGATCGCTAGGTGGCTTCTGAGTGGAGTGTAAATCTCCAGTCACTTCCGTGGCGTCCATGGCCTGTGTCTGCATTGACACGGGGATCGTTGAGATTAGACACTGGTCCCGTGTGCAGGGGTTGCGCGATCATACTGGAGAAGGCAGGAAGGATTGTACCCTTTGTTGTGTTCTCCTGGGCCTTGTCCCACAACAGGGGTCTCCCACCCCTTCCCGGGGCGGGGACAGTCAGTTTAAATTCTCTCGTCCTTCATTCCACCCCGTCACTCCTAGATGCACCCCTTCATGCCAAACTGATTCTTCTCCTTCTCTGGTGTTTACCCACCTCAAATGGAGTCACCCGCCCCAGAAATGCAGCCACCTCTGGGGTGGAGGGTGGCTGCTGATGAAGGAGGTAAAGCGAGGAGAAGCTGTGCTCCTTTCCACAGCAGGGATTGGGGCATTTACGTAACAAATTCAACAGGGTTTGACCTACTGGAGCTTCAGCCGCACAGCCCAGCCACTTGAACTAAAGGTAGCAATAGTAGGCTGTTACACTCTTCTATGGAGCAGTAAGTGGGGGGAGGAAGGCTTGACTCACATTTTCCAAGCGTGTTCCATTTACACACAATTTGCAGCTGGCTGGCTCTGGCTGGCACTGCGGCATGCATGCCGTGCAGAAGGAGGAGAGGTCACATAGGGACTGAATGTACCTTACAGCACACGCTTGGGAGCTGAAGAGCCAGGAGCTGTGATGAAGCTGCAGTTTCACCGCCAAAAAAGAGGGGAAGTGAAAACATTTGAAATCAACCTAGTTGGGCGGCGGCGGGGGGGGGGGACGCAAACAGGGGGAACGAAGCAGAAGAGCTTTGGAGACATCGCCGCAGGGGTGGGCAGGAAAGCACATACCCACAATCCTTTGGCGTTTGAAGTCTGTGTCCCCTGGGGGTGGCTAGTCCAAATAAAGAGCTGTGCTCAGAGAGGCAGCAAAATTAACGAAGGAAATGCACAGGCGACATGACAGCGGGGAGGTTGGGAATGGAGGGAGAGAGAGAGAGCGCGAGAAAGGGAAGTGACAGGGCGGCTGGGGGCAGGATCGGGCCAGGCCCTGATCTGGAGCACACCAGTGACTTGCTGTGGGACCTTGGCCAAGTTCCTGCCCATCTCTGTTCCTCCCACCTGTCTTATCTATTTAGATCATGAGCTCCTGGCTCTCGCTCTGTGTCCGTGCAGCGCCTGGCGCCACAGGGCCCTAAACTCAGTTAGAAACTCTCGCTGTGACAGGCGTAAGAAATTTAGCAGCATTACAGTGGCTCCCCTTGCACTGCACTTGAAACAAACCTCTGCACGAGATTACTTCACACTGTTTAGCACTATGGGGCTGCCCAGCCACGGATCTCAAAGCACAGCTTCATTTTAGAGACAGGAAAACTTCAGCACAGAGAGAAGGTGACTTACCCAAGGGCCTACAGAAGGCCAGTGGTGGAGATGGGCAGAGAACCCCGGAGTCCTGAGAGATGCGCTATCACCTGCCGCATTTGAGAATGTTCGACTCTCTCCTCTCTGGATATTTTTCCAATGCAAACAGTGGTTTGTTATTGTAGGGCTCTCATGTACACCGGGCATCATGCACTGTACTGTTAACAAAGGGTTACCCTGGAGAGTTAGCTGCATACACTCCTTTGTCATTGTTGGGCTTAAGCACAAGTTATACACACTGGTTTGTTATTGTAGGGTCACCCACGGGAGTGGGGCAGCAGTCTCTGCCATTTGATTGTAGGGCTGCTTGGGGGCAGTGGGCTGAAGACCCTGGGATATTTTAATACTTGCTTATAGAAATGAAAAGATTCATTGGAACCCTGCAAGGAACAAGGGCCTGTGTGCGCTGGAGCTGTTACTTGCAGTGCTCCAAAAAGTCCCTTGAGTTTCATAGGCAAGTATTGCAGTATTATTGTAGGGTCACTAGTGAGATGAAGACCCCCGGATAGTAGTGTAGGATTAGTCACCTGAGCTGAGATGGACAGTTTGGCTCAGGAAAAAAAAAAATGCTAAAGTGTTGGGTTGGTTTTTTTTAAATGTAAAAAATTAGCTGGATGGTGCCATCGGGCTGGGGACACTAGGTGACAAGTGAGGCTAATGCCAATTAGAATCTGAAATGTCCAGCAGCAGCAGGCAGAAGCAGGCTGGTGAGAGGAGCTTTGTGTTATTATTTATTAGTAGCACCCAGGAGCCGCAGCCAAGGGCCAGGGCCCCGCTGTGCCTGGCGCTGTACACACAGAACAGAAAGGCAGGCCCTGCTCCGAAGAACTCACTTGCTCCTCTCTTTACGTTATAGTCGCCCCTCGATGCATGACTCACTCCCTGCAACAAAAGCTGCGATTGCAATTTCATTCTCCGCGGTCGGGCTGCAGCCCAGCTCTGGCTCTCGGAGGGGAATTGCCCATGTCCAGTCAGACCGAGAAAGCAGATGCAGCAAAGCTCACTCCACTCCTAAAACTTCTGGCCATGAGTCCCGTCCCCCCATGCCATGATCCCAGGAGCCATGGTGCAATTGGGCCATGCGGCAGCTAACATCCCAGGGGCAGCAGAGGAATCCTGCACTCAGCCGCTCCTGGTACCTCCTTACATGCAGGGAGACTGGCACTGCCCCCTGGCACTGAGCTGAGGCAGGAACACAGGAAACACCGGCCACATCCCCAGCAGCAATAGGCTTAGGGGCAGAGCTTGCAAGGGGTTAACCCTTTGGCTGCTGATCCTTACACAGCGCACCCACCAGCACTAGGCCATAGCAGCCCTATTGCGCCTGGGGCAAGTGAATGGGACGGGAAGGCGAGTGTGACCACCAGTGCTCTGATCACTGGGGCATTTGGAGACGCATCCGGGGCCAGTGCTCCAGGCACCTCGTGCCGTCACTTACGCCAGGGCATGTAGGAGGCGGAACTGGGGAAAGAGGAGGGGCCTGGTTGGGTGGGAGCCCAGGGGCCCAGGCGTACAAGCTGGTGGCCAAGCTGCACTGCTGGCACGCTCCATAAAGCTCTCCTCCCTCCAGCGCTGCCTCCCTGCCCACACCTTAGGGACAGTGGCACGCAGCAGGGCAGTGTTCTGCATGCAGGTTGCACTGGTAAGTGGCTGCTTAAGGTGCAGAGGAGTCAGGCGCGGATTGCAGACGAGACAAGAAGCCCTCTACGCCCCCCGCTGCACTTGCGGCTACGCCTGGGGGGCGGGGGAGGGGAACACGGCCCAGCAACAAGACAGCTGATGGCAGGAAGCAGAAAACCATCCAGGGAGGCAGGATGGAGTTGCCAGTGGTGGGCCAGGTCATGAGGCTCTTTGAAAAAAGTGTCCTGGGATCCTAGAGTGAATCAGGACCACGTCACAGCCAAAAGGCAAAACCTGGAGCAGCACGGCACCCGCCAGCAGCAGGGGGGCATTGGAGCCATCCTTGAGTCCATGGGGAGAGGGCTCCCTGCAGTATAGCACTCCTGACCCCCACACTGGCCAGCACTAACATCCAGGGGGCAGCGTCCCCCGCGGAGCCCCGCTTCCTGACCCCCCCCCTGGCCAGCACTACCCCCCAGGGGACAGCGTCCCCCGCGGAGCCCCGCTTCCTGACCCCCACGCTGGCCAGCACTACCACCCAGGGGACAGCGTCCCCTGCAGAGCCCCGCTTCCTGACCCCCACGCTGGCCAGCACTACCACCCAGGGGACAGCGTCCCCCGCCAGTCCCCGCCTCCTGACCCCCACACGGGCCAGCCCTAGCACCCAGGGGACGGCGTCCCCTGCTGGGCCCCGCTTCCTGAACCCCACACTGGCCAGCACTAACGCCCAGGGGACAGCGTCCCCTGGTGAGCCCCCCTTCCTGACCCCCACACTGGCCAGGTCTAACATGCAGGGACCGGCGTCCGCCCCTGCGCCCCGCGTCCTGACCCCCACACTGGCCAGGTCTAACATGCAGGGACCGGCGTCCGCCCCTGCGCCCCGCGTCCTGACCCCCACACTGGCCAGGTCTAACATGCAGGGACCGGCGTCCGCCCCTGCGCCCCGCGTCCTGACCCCCACACTGGCCAGGTCTAACATGCAGGGACCGGCGTCCGCCCCTGCGCCCCGCGTCCTGACCCCCACACTGGCCAGGTCTAACATGCAGGGACCGGCGTCCGCCCCTGCGCCCCGCGTCCTGACCCCCACACTGGCCAGGTCTAACATGCAGGGACCGGCGTCCGCCCCTGCGCCCCGCGTCCTGACCCCCACACTGGCCAGCCCTAACACCCAGGGGACAGCGCCCCCCGCTGAGCCCCGCTTCCCGACCCCCACACTGGCCAGCCCTAACGTCCAGGGGGCAGCGTCCCCTGCTGGGCCCCGCTTCCTGACCCCCCCACTGGCCAGCACTAACACCCACGGGACAGCGTCCCCCGCCGAGCCCCGCTTCCGGGCCCCCACACTGGCCAGCACTTACCCCCCGGGGACAGCGTCCCCCGCTGAGCACCGCTTCCTGACCCCCACACTTGCCAGCACTAACACCCAGGGGGCAGCGTCCCCCGCGGAGCCCCGCTTCCTCACCCCCACACTGGCCAGCACTACCATCCAGGGGACAGCGTCCCCCGCAGAGCCCCGCTTCCTGACCCCCCCACTGGCCAGCACTAACACCCAGGGGACAGCGTCCCCCGCTGAGCCCCGCTTCCTGACCACCACACTGGCCAGCACCAACACCCAGGGGACAGCGTACCCCGCTGAGCCCCGCTTCCTGACCCCCACACTGGCCAGCACTAACACCCAGGGGACAGCGTCCCCCGCTGAGCCCCGCTTCCTGACCCCCACACTGGGGCAGTGGGGTGAGCACCGACGGGGGGGGAATGCCCCTGGCCCTGCAGCACAGCGCCCCCTAGGAGCCAATGCCCCAGCCTGGTGCTAAGGGTTTTACTTGTAACAACAGCTGGGGCAACCTACCCGCCCGGCAGGGTGAATATCACGTTCCCTTTCATTGGCATCCCACGGAGGCAGGCTGTGGAATTACTCATTGCTGCGAGGCGAAGAAACACAAAGTAGTCCACAGGCTCCGCTCCACCTCCAGGGGGTTCCGGCTCAGCCGGTGCTGCGGCTTGCATGGCGTGATCGCCCCTGGGGCAGGACGGCCTGGTTCAAAGGCAGCGAGGGACGCTGAAATCATCCATCTAGAGCAGTGGCTCTCAAACTTTTTTTTTCGCGGAGCACTTGAAAATTGCTGAGGGTCTCGGCCGACCACTGAATGATCTTTCCAACTGTTTGTACCGTTAGCTAACTATTGTAAAGCGCTTTGGATAAAAGCATTATATTAAAAAAACACCTTAATAATTAATGTTTTTTTGTTCTACAAATAAAAGCACACAACTCATATTTTAATCTCAGTAGTCTTACCTTTCTAATGCGATGGATGTGCCCTCTCTCCCCCACCGCAGCCCCCCCCCGAGCTGGGGCGGGGAAGGAGAGGGGTCTCCCCCCCACCGCCGCCCCCCCCGAGCTGGGGCTGGGAAGGGGAGGGGCCTCTCCCCCACCCCAGCCCCCCCCCCCGAGCTGGGGCTGGGAAGGAGAGGGGTCTCTCCCCCGCTGCGGCAGCGCCCAAGCTGGGGCTGGGAAGGAGAGGGGTCTCTCCCCCGATGCAGCAGCCCCCCCCGAGCTGGGGCTGGGAAGGAGAGGGGTCTCTCCCCCACCGCAGCCCCCCCCGAGCTGGGGCTGGGAAGGAGAGGGGTCTCTCCCCTGCTGCGGCAGCCCCCGAGCTGGGGCTGGGAAGGAGAGGGGTCTCTTCCCCGCTGCGGCAGCCCCCCCCCGAGCTGGGGCTGGGAAGGAGAAGGGTCTCTCCCCCACCGCAGCGCCCCCGAGCTGGGGCTGGGAAGGAGAAGGGTCTCTCCCCCACCGCAGCCCCCCCGAGCTGGGGCTGGGAAGGAGAGGGGTCTCTCCCCCGCTGCGGCAGCCCCCCCCCCCCCCCAGCCGGGGCTGGGAAGGAGGGCTCTCTCTCCCTGGAAGACACAGCCCTGGAGCTGGGGAATGTCACCTCTTTCTCTGGCCGCCGCAGCCCTGCACGTCCCAAATTCCTCCCACCCCCTCTTCTCACCCCATTGCCCCTCCCACCTACCCCCTATTCCCCCCCAACGCCACCACCTCACCTTACATGTGTGCCATTTCCAGGGTCCAGGCACCTAATTAGTGGAGCCACGCCTATGCTGCGCCACTAATTAGGTGGGTGGCCTTTCATTCTCTTGTGTGCGGCCGCCCAGGCACACACCTTAGAGGGAACTATCCGTGGACCACCTGAATGGAGTTCGCGGACCACTGGTGGCCACGGACCAGTTTGCGAACTTCTGATCTAGAGGCATATCTCACCACACCAGCTGAGCGCCTCTGTCTCAGGCACCAATTCACCCTCCAGCCATGCCTCTGAGTTAGTTATTATTCCCATGTACAGATGGGGAAACTGAGGCAGGAATCACAGACCTCTGGCAGAGGTGGGAGCTGAAGCCCAGTCATACTGGCTCACAGTTCAGGGCACTGGTGGCCAGGCTAACCTTCCTCTAAGAGGGACCCCAGGCCCTGCACTGTTGGCACATAGGGACCACTCACTCCCCAAGGCTGGGAATTGCTGCCAGCAGCCCTGCCCGCCTCACCAGCCCTGCTGCAGGGGCCATGGCAGAGCAGGATGGGAATAGGGGTGGGGCTGCAGCACTCTGTGCTAGAGGGATTCGTGGCCGCACTGTCCATATCTGTGAGAGGAAGGGACGTACCCAGGGCCCTACAGCAAGGCAGTGGCGGAGACAGGCCTAGAAGCCCAGGGCATGGTGACTCCTAGCCCAGGGTGCTGGCCCACTGCCACCCCTCTCTCTGCTGCCTCTCCAGTGTGGACAGCAAAGCTGGGCAGGGCAGGGCTGGGAGGAAACTGACCAATGATTAAAATGCACCAAGGCCCAGGCCTGAAAATCCAGCTTCTATGGGGCAGCACAAGGTGCGTCACTGCCTGCAGAAAAGCACACACAACACAGCAGAGTCCAGGCTGCATCCCGACCTCCCCCCATCCCTGCCTGGAAAAATCAACCCCCTTCCCGCCCGGGGTTCCCCCAAGCTGGCCTTGGGAGGCCTCAGCTGTGTGGGCACCAGTTCCTGTCCTCTCCTGCCTGCACAACCTTTCACCCTGCATCCAAATCCATCCATGCCCACGTAGGCATCCGGCTCTACGGCACCTGCCACTGCTGGGCCTGAGTCGCAGGGGTGTCCTCTCTGCATCCCCTACTGCTGCCCGACGCACAGAGCTGGGACAGACCTACCCACCATATTCAGCTCCTCTTCCTCCTCCAGGGCAGGATCAGCCCCTAGGGTGCATCCCCCAGGCCCTGGGGAGACCCCCCTCCACTTTCTGGGGACACATCTCCCCCTACCTTTGTCTTTCTCCATGCCTCTGCCCCACCCCGTGCACAGATCCTGCTGCCTCACCCCACTTTCAAGGTTTGGCCCTTCCTCCTCCATCAATCCTCCAGCCCCCTGACCATCCCCATTGCTCTTTGCCGAGTGCCCTGCAGGGGGTGACTCCAGATTCTCAGGGCCAGGGCAGCTCAGAGCTCAACAAGTTGAGCCGGGAGCAGAGAGCTTCCAGGATCAGAAGTGGGGGCCTGGGTTGCTGTGGGTAGCTCCAAAGATGCAATGGCCTCTTCCAGCAGACGGGGGGGGGGGCTAATGATCCCAGAGGGTGGCATGATCCCTATGGCTAGCAGGGAAGGAATTACAGGGGACCCTCCCCAGTCAGGGACAAGTCCCCTCTGCAGTCACAGCCTGGGCAAGTTCCAACCCTCCCACTCCCCCCGCAGAGAAACACAAGCTCCCGCCACAGCAGGCCTAGGTCAGAGGTGTAAGGAGGCCCAGCTGGGTGGCTCAGGCTCCATGCCCCTTTTGCGCTTTATCGCCCCCCCTTGGAGCTGCTGGTTAGTGCCCTTGGAGCGAGCCCCCATCCGACACTCACTGGCTTCCGGGAGCGAGGGGGCAGACAGCTGTGACACAGGTTAGTGCGGCAATCAAGGGGGAAACAACCCCACCCGCTCCTGGCAAAAGAATAAAACAAACTAAAATTCCCCCCAAATCCAAAGGAGAAATAAAAAGCCTAAAACGAACTGCCCCCACCCTGCCCAAGCCTGGCTGCTCACTCCCTAGCGCACCAGAGGGAGCAGGCCTGGGGAGGGACCCCAGACAGGGGGAGCCGGCCCTCTCCTCAGTGACATCACCTGGTATCCCAGAGGCTGGGAGCCAGGGATCACTGAGCCCCACTGGCATCTCCCTGCGCACCCACCCCTGCAGGGACAGGGTCATTCACTGATTAGAAAACAGTGTTACAAAGTAGTGCGCACGAGGTCAGGGCCGAGCGGGTTTGGCCAGTGTCCTGGGAACGGACAGGTCAGGGGCTTAGGGATACGATTCGCTATGAGAGCAATTCAGTGCAACCCCAGGGCTCCCGCTCGGAGTAGGTTGCACCTGTTGGTAGAAAAGTCCTGTCGGCGCCAACGTGATCCTGAAGATCTCGGTGGGAGATCGAAATCCTATCCAGTCTCCATTGCCTCGCACCTTGTGTAGTCACTTGCACCACTCCCAGGTCACTGCGGTAGTGTTTCCCTCCCCACTGTGAACTACTCCGTGTAAACGACTGCACGAGGCGCAGGGTGGCAGAGCAGCAGCCCTCTGCTTCTGTACAATCGTTAGAAATCTCTCTATGGCTTGAGCTGAACTGCTTTGGGCCCAGTCCCAATCTCACTCATGCTGGCGTGACTCCACTGGAGCGGCGCCAGGTTTATACAGGTGCGAGAGAAGAAACGGACGAATTTGCCAAGGGTCGTGGTGCATTCTCCATCACTGGCAATTTTTACATCAGGATTGGATGTTTTTCTAAAAGCTCGGCTTTAGGCCTGTGCTATCCAGGAGGCCAGACGAGATGAGCACAATGATCCCTTCCGGCCTTCGAATCTATGAATAAAGCCTAGATGTCTTTAAAACAAATCAAACATCCCCTCCCCTCCTCCCCCATTGCAAACCCTGAGGCAGATACCATCCTACCGGAGACTGGTTTTGAAAATAAGGAAGTTTCCAGTCCTTGTAAGCAGGGAGAAAAATTGGAAAACGTGACTCTGAAAGGCTCAAACCAGGATGCAAACAGAAAAAACCTAAATGTATTGTTTTATTATTTTTAAAATGTCATGATTTTTAAGCCAATCTTCTGATTTGTGGGGAATGGAATGCAATTCTGCAATTAGCAATTCTCCTCCCCCCCCCCCCCCCCCCCCCCCCCCCCCCCACACACACACAGAGTGCCCAAAGCTGCACCAGAGACAACCTGAAAGTGAAACTGATTAGCACCACATGTGAAATTGGCATGCGTAAACTTCACTGTTGGAGGGAAATGTGAGTATCAAGCAGGCCGCAATCTGCCTGCGCAGTGGAATTGCTGTTTGGATTGTTAAAGTCTTTCCATTTCTACCATGTGAGGCGTCACCCACTGCCCCAGCAGAGCCAGCCGTTTGCGATATAGGATTTCCCTTTTAAGTTTTCCTGCTCTGAAGCTCTGCCGGCAGATTTTGGCTTGACCCTGGGCTGCTCCCTGAAGACAAAGTTTCACTGTTTGCCTACACACAAAATTACAAACTGCTGCATGATCAGGCTTGAAGCTGAACCTACCTCCCAAGCAAACAATGAAGGGAGGGGGAGGGAGATTCAAAACCCTCTAGACCATGGCCCCGATCCTACCGTCAGAGCCACATGGGCAAACGCTGCCACTATGGGACTCCACACAGGCACATGGGTCACAGCCCAGATGGTCCTGATTGCGCTATCATGCCAGGTCACGTTTCAATCCAGAGGGAGACAAAGTCCTCAGACCCACGGGGGATGGGGTTAAAAGTCTGTCCTGATACCCCTCTCTGCCTGTGGTTGGGAGCAAGCAGAGGGCACCGTTCCCAGGGCAACAACTAGGACGAGCCCTGCCAGGATCCTGAGCAGGCTGGGGCCGGGGAGACGTGCTAGGGAACTTCACCAAGATGGGCTTTCTACGGTACCTGAAAACTGCCCCAGCGCAGCCAGGCAGTGATTCCTTATACTGATGCAGCCCAGAACACAGACGCTGATGGCTCCCACCTCACAGCATCCCCCTTCCAGGTTCTGATCAGCCCATCTTACAGTGACAATAGGGGAAAAACACAGACACAGGGGGCTTTTCGGACACTCGCCCCAGGCCACTCCATGAGGCAGTGGTGGGGACTGAAATAAAACCCAGGAGTCTCCGGCTTTAACCACTCAACAAAGTGCCCTCCTTCGGATTCTCCATCCCAGGGTGTTCCAGGAAGCCCCATTAAACCAGGCAATTGCAAGTGACTTTGGGCAGCGAGTGAAACCTACGGGGTTAGATTCATTTCACCGGGGCTAGGCCGTCTGCTTCTGGGAACGGCGTGGGGCCAGGGCAGGAAGGGAGCCTGCCTTAGCCCCGCTATGCTGCCACCTGGGAGCCACCCAAGGTAAGTGCCACCCATCCGGAGCCCGTACCCCTCACCCCCTCCTGCACCCCTATCCCCTGCTCTCCAGAGCTGGAAAAAAATCAGGCATTAACCCCTCCCGTGCCACCCACCCAGCACCACCAAGTTTGTCCCCAGGCTGGGTTACTATCCAATTTAGCAAGAGCGCCAAAAAGGAAATGTTTAAAAACAGACTTTCTAGAACCATTCCACATCGACCCTGAGCTTCGGAAAACGGTTTCCCTCTCTAATCTGCAACATAAAATGGTTCTCAAGGTTTGGGATGATCTCTACACCACACTGTCATTACTAAACAGATCTAGATCTCTGCATAGCGATGTGTATAGACAGGATCAGATCCTCTGCCGGGGTCAGAGACCCTCACTGAGCAAAGCGTGTGCTTAACTGTAAACACAGGAGCACTCCCATCTACTTCAACGGAACAAGTGGCCGATTTCGAGTTAAGATGCTGCTTAAGGGCTTTGCTGCACCAGGGCCAGACTGCTCGGCCCTTTACAGCAAGGATTCGATCCTGCCAAGTGGAGTCCCTATGAAGGAGCTATGTTGATTGACACCAGATAAGGATCTGATCCTAGATCTCTAAAAAGCGACGCATAATTTATACATCTATGTGCAGTGGTTGTCGCTATATAGTGCTTATCTGTATAAACGTGTTATTCCCCCAACACTCGCTATTCTGTGCTCGTAATTTGGGGGAACACCCCCTTGCGCCAAGACTGGTCACAGGAATNGGTCCCTTTGAAGGAGCTATGTTGATTGACACCAGATAAGGATCTGATCCTAGATCTCTAAAAAGAGACGCATAATTTATACATCTATGTGCAGTGGTTGTCGCTATATAGTGCTTATCTGTATAAACGTGTTATTCCCCCAACACTCGCTATTCTGTGCTCGTAATTTGGGGGAACACCCCCTTGCGCCAAGACTGGTCACAGGAATGACCATTACGTGGGCAGAGGTTTGTCTAAACCGTGTCAGGAACGTGCCTGGCCGACTGCCCTGGTTTTAACAGCGACATTCCAGGCAGCTTTGGAAAAGCCTGGCTGTCGTGTGCCTGTTACATTAAAACCACATCATCAAAACCAACGGCTCTTTTTCTAAAGCCCGGCGTTCTAGGCGACTCCCCAGCACCCAGGAGGATAAAGGACCAGCAACGCCAGCTGCCCGGCGGCGGTTCTCACCCGCCACACAGCGCCTGTTTGGCATGTCTCTTGCCAGCCTGGGCACTTTCCCTCTTGCAGGGACCCGGGGGGAAGGTTTCATTAAAAACCTGCCACCAATTGTTTTAGCCCATCTCCACCGATAGCCGGTTTTAGGATCTATTTAACAAACCCAAACTCCGTGGCCATTGCTACGTGTGTCCCTTTAACAGAAACACCTGAGTCGGATTCTGCCGTTGTTTACACCACAGCTGGAACCCTGGCCCCACTGCAGATCATGGACTTCAGGGGGGCCAGGATTTCTCGCAGTCAGTGTAAAATGCCATCAGATCAGCCTTAGAGCACAGGTGCAGTGAGCATGAGGGATATGGCAGGATCGGGCCCGTGGGCTGCAAAGGGACCGCTCTGGGGGCAGGCCCAGCCACTGGTACTGAGTACTCGGCTACTCCTGAAGGCAGAGCTGGGGTGCAATTAAAACCCCAAAGGGGGAGGGGGGACCAAGGAAGGCCTGAGCCTCCAGTCCTTTGGCATTAAGAGTCCCTCTCTTCTCTTACACGAAGGCAGACGCCTCCCCTCTCTCAGGTCACCTGAGGTCACCCAACCATGACCCCAGCATGGGTCATCAGCAGGGTTTGCACCCAGGACCTTCAGCTCTAAAGCACAAGGCTCTACTGCTCTGTCTAGAGGAGGAGTTCCCTCAGCTGGCAGCAGTAGCAGGCTGTTGTCCATGTTGTAGGCTACAAGCACGTTACTGACTCTGAGTTCTCCAGTAGATCTAGTCTCAGATTCTCCAGAGCACAGAGCCTCTGGGCCCCTCCCCTAGGGAATGATACACCCTTTCTCTGCGCACACTGCAGGGGCAGAGTCCACACACGTCTAGATCCACAGGACAGCCCTCACCGAGCCAAACACATGAGAGAGGGGAGGGGAGAACAGGGGTTACGGACAGAGGGGGTGGAGGATGTAGAGATGCTGGCAGCAGAGGGAAAAGCAGCCCCCACGCTCCCACCCTGGGGCACAGAGACAGGGTAGGGAAGGATTAGGGAAGCAGTGAGTCCAGGAGCGGATGAGGCAGTGCCGCTGTCCCTCATGTCCTCCGGGGAGGGACCTCTCCAGCCTGGATGTCTCAGACAGACGCATCGACTTCTTGGCATGGCAACGTTTGGCCCTGATGCAGGACCCAGGGTCTCTCCCATCTCCCACCAGGGCCTTGCCTGGATCTGGGTTGAGTTTAGAAAAAAAAAATTGAATGACTCAAATGAAGGAGGAAGCCAGTGTGCAGTCCAAAGTGCTGAAATGCTGCCCAAGCCGGTCCAGGGAGGTGAGAGGTCAAAAGTCACAAGTGGGGGAAAAAAAGGGAGCCCAGTAGTCTGAGTGAAGGCTGGCAGGAGAGCGAGATGGAGCAGGCACCTGCAGAGAGAGAGAGGGGGGGGGGGGATCAGGGGGCAGCCGGACAAGGAAACCCCAAAGAACCATGGCCAGTTGGGTTAGAATGAGACCTGGGCAGGGAAAAAGATTTCGTCCCCTGGGAAATACTAATAGTTCAACTGTGTTTGGTCCTGAATCAGGAGAAGGAGGTCAAAATATTGAAGTTTTTCACAGAAGTTCAAAGAAATGGCAAAACGTTTTGTTTCAGATCAGTTCAATATTCAACGGCATCTTCCTATGCCACCGCGGTGCCTCATGGGAGTTGTAGTTCAGGTGCCTCACGCCCCCATTCTTCCCTCTGGCTTTGTAAGCTGAACTATAACTCCCATGAGGCAACGCGGCAGCACAGGAAGATGCACTTTAATGTTGAACTGATTTGGAAGAAAGAACAAACCATTTTGGTTCAGTTCAACAAACCAAGATGTTTCCATTCGGGTGGAATTGGACCCCAAACAAAGTATTTTGTTGAGATTTATATGACTGGGAAAAAAACCCAAAAGTTTCAGCAAAATCAAAGTTTTTCCATAGAAACATTTGGTTTTGTGGCAACTACATTTTCCGTCAAAAAGACATTTTGATAGAAAATTTCTAAACAGGTCTAGTTAGAACCCAGAACCCTGCCACTGGAGCTAAAGGAGAATCTCCATTAGCTGTTTGCAGTGCAGGGCTTATGACACACACTGGAGTAGATCTGAATCCATCCAGTAGAGGGCAGCAGACACACACAAATTTAAGGGCCAGCTTTTGACACTCAGACCCACCTTCCTGTCCACACGCAGACTAAATCTGTTTAGTCTCCGATTTCTCCAACATTGCCTGTGGTGTGATCTGAAACTGTAACACAACAGGCCCAAAGGCAGCACTTGATGCAAATCATTTATTTGCTTTTGATTCACACCCCCTGAAAGCTTGGCTCAAGGGGGCCTGGACTGGAGCTCCCCTGGGACTTCACACTGTGTTTGGCAGGGCTGGGCACAAGTTGGGGGGGGGGTCTTGCTGTGTGTCAGGGATCAAAGAACCCCCACCAATATGGAGCAGAGCTGTCCTAAGAAGGATCATGGATGCAGCATTTCCCATCGGATCCTCTCTACCCCTGTCCCTTCAGAGGGCGCACAGAGTCTCACCCATATTGGCAATGCCAGTTCTCCCAGCCCCAGGAGGAAGTAAATCTGCTGCCCAAGAAAAGCCTGGGCACACAGCAAAGCCCCTGGGAGAGAGGAGCCCGGATTTGCTCTATGGCAGCCCCCCAGCAGGAGAGGGCGGGTGAAGGGGCGTAAAGCAGTTCCCTCCCCCGCCCCTTGCACAGAGGCCAACTCACCTGCAGTGCCCTGGGGCCGGTCTCCCGCGTGCTTCACCTCTTGCGGAGCCGCCTCATAAAGCAGCAGGTGATGGTGGCGAGGACGGCGATGCCCGTGAAGAGGGCGCTGGCAATGCCCACGATGAGGGGGATGAACAGGGTGTCCATGGCTGGAGGGGAGAGCAGAGAGGCCCGTCAGACCCGGCGCTGGAGGGGGCGTTAAGCAGCCGGGCCTGGGGGCCATCAGCCGGAGAGCTGGCAGAGAAGCCGTGTGGCGGGAGGGGGATTAGCTAGGCCGCCCTCCGGCAGGGGGCACAGAACCAGCCCCATCCTGCCCAGAGTCACCTCCCAGCCCCACAGCAGCTTCTGCTGTCACAGAGCTGATTGCAGGCCAGAGAGACCCATGGCACACTGTGGGGCAGCACTCAGCAAGGATACCGGGGGGGGGGCATGCACCAATACTCACGCAGGACTACGGGGGGGAGGGAGGGAGGGAAGAACAGCGGCACTCACCCAGGGCGTAGGGATACACGGGGAATGGGCAGCGCCAAGCAACACTCACCCGTGGCGTAGGGATATGTGGAGAGGTGTGGGGGGGGGGAAAAAGAGGAGGAGGCGGTGCACGCAGAACTCACCCAGGGCATAGGGATACATGGGGAATGGGCAGCGCGGAGCAGCACTCACCCACGGTGTAGGGATACACGGGGGGATGGGGGGGTGAGACCGAGGAGGAGGCGGTGCACGCAGAACTCACCCAGGGCATAGGGATACATGGGGAATGGGCAGCGCGGAGCAGCACTCACCCACGGTGTAGGGATACACGGGGGGATGGGGGGGTGAGACCGAGGAGGAGGCGGTGCACGCAGAACTCACCCAGGGCATAGGGATACATGGGGAATGGGCGGCGCCGAGCGGCACTCACCCAGGGCATAGGGATACATGGGGAATGGGCAGCTCCAAGCGGCACTCGCCCGTGGCGTAGGGATAAACGGAAGGGGGGTGGGGGGAGGCGATGCACGCAGAACTCACCCAGGGTGTAGGGATACGTGTGTGTGTGTGTGTGTGTGTGTGTGTGTGTGTGTGACAGCGGTACTAACCCAGGGCGTAGGGATACGTGTGTGTGTGTGTGTGTGTCAGTCACAGCGAGTGGCACTAACCCAGGGCGTAGGGATACACGGGGAATGGGCGGCGCCGAGCGGCACTCACCCAGGGCGTAGGGATAAACAGAAGGGGGGAGGTGGTGCACGCAGGACTCACCCCGGGCATAGGGATACACGGCGACAGAGTTGGACTTCACGGCCCCGGCGTTGAACCAGCTGCGGTCGGGGTAGCGCACCCAGGAGGTGACAGCGCAGTGGTACCTCCCCTCGTCGGACGGCTGCACCCCATGCAGCCGCAGCCGGTGGCACTGTGGCCCCACCTTGTCCAGACTCATGTCCCCGCCTGACGCCCGCCGGCCCAGCTTGGCCACGCCCTCGCGGCTCACAGTCGCCACCATCCGGCCCTGGGGCTCCTCCTCCCCCACCGTCACCTCCACCCACCAGCTGACGGCCATGTGGACGGCCTGGGTCGACTCCACCGAGATGTTGCACAGCAGCTCAGCCGTGTCCCCGCGGTAGGTGGCGGGGACGGGCAGCCACGCGTAGGCCTCCACCACCACGGCTGCAGGGGAGAGACAAGGGCAGCAGGAGTTAGTGCACCGGAGCTATGGCCCAGGGCCCAGACGCTGAGCCCCCAGGCCCAGCAGGGTCCGAACACCCCCCACCGGCTGAACCCTGACGCCGTCAGAGGCCAAGGGGCTGGGGCCACACATGGAAATGCAGAGAGGAGGGAACAGCTGAAAAACAACACAAAGTTGCCCTTAAGGCATCTCCCAGCAGGGGGCGCTGTAGGGAGCAGGGCAGGAGAACTAGCCATGGGGGAGCTCCTAGATACTCCAGCCCTGGCCTCCCCCAGCAGGGTGCACTGTAGGGAGCTGCCTGTGGGGTGCTCACACCCAGGCCAATCACACCCTGTCGGAGCAATAGGAATCAGCACGGTCAGGGGCACAGGGCAGACGGCAGGAGTAGGGGTGCAAAGGGGGCCCCCCAAATGCATGCCAGCCCCCCACCCAGTCCAACTCTTGTACCTTCTGATTTCATGTGCACCTTCAGCCCCTGCGACTGGCTGCTGGCCACCTCCCGCAGCCGGGCATCAGGGGAGCGCACGTAGGCCCGGGCCACGCAGCGGTAGGTGCCCGCGTCCCCTGGCTGGGCCGACTCGATCCGCAGCCGGTAGGAGCCTGGGGCGGGTGTCAGCTTCTGCAGCGAGACCTGGCGCCGGCCCACCTGGCTGTTGGCATAGCTCTCCCCAACAATGGCCACTCCATCCGTGTCCAGCTGTGCCACCAGCAGCCCGGCCCCCTCGCCCAGCTCCCAGCTCACGGCGTACGCCACGTGGGGCGCAGGGCCTGACAGGTTGCAAAGAAGCTCCAGGGCGTCTCCAGCGCTGAGCCGGACCTCGGGCGGGATAGCTGACACCGCCAGCTGGCTCGCTGAAAAGGAACCAAAGAGAGAGCGGGGGAGTGAGAGCATCCACACAGCCCCGTTGGCACTGCCCCGCCCTGCCTCAAAGGACCCCATGCCCAGAGATCATTTCACCCAGCACTGGCATGTAGCCACCTCTGGGGTGGAGCATGGCTGCTGTTTAACAGCCACAGAGCAATGCTGCACAGCAGGTAGGGGCAGGGGGTGAAGGAGAATTCTGCATTCACTTGAAGCTGCCCGGGAAGGTGTGTGTGTGTGTGTGTGTGTGTGTGTGTGGGGGGGGGGGGGGGGGGGGGGGGGGGGGGGGGGGGGGGGGGGGGGGGGGGGGCACAATATTTCCCTGCCAAACTGCTGAGCCCCTCACACAAACCTCAACCTGTGAAGCCAGCCAGGGGAACCACAGAATCCAGCTTCCTCAAGCCAAGGGTCTAATTCCCTGCCACCTGGCCCCACTTGGTCACTTGCACGGCGACCGTGCAAACACGACTGCTCTGATTTGTGCTCACTTTGCACTGGAGCGAATGACTGCCGAGACGGGAGACAACGGGCAATGCGGTCCCTGCTGGTGGGGACGGACCAAGAGGCAGGATCCCGACAGGCACAGGGCTAGCAGTTCCCATAGGGCCGGTGACCGATCCCCCCCTGCCTGACAGCATCAGCGAATGCCCTGCTGCCCCATACCGCCCTCCTCCTCATGGGAGCCCAGCCCAGCGAGCACCGGCACAGGATGCGGCTTCGGGGTGGAGCTGGCCAGGACTCACCGATGGACTGGACAGTCACCTGGGCCAGCGCTGCCCGCTTCTCGGCGATCAGCTGCCAGCTGCCGTCGGGGTCCTGGATCCATTCGCCTACTGTGCAGTGGTAGGTGCCCGCGTCTCCCGGGCGCACCTGCCCAATGGCCAGCTTGTACTGCTCGCTGCCTGCCTTGGCCACGGAGAGCTCCCCAGCCCGGTACCGCTCGGCAAAGTGCCTGCCAGCTTCCACGGCAAAGTCACGCCGCACCCCGACTACCTCCTGCAGCGTCTGGCGCCCCACGGGGGCATCCGGGGCCGACACCCCGAAGGAGACGGAGAGATGGGTGTGCTGCTGCGTCTGGCTCTGGGCTGTGCAGCTCAGCTGCAGC
Organism: Platysternon megacephalum; assembly: GCA_003942145.1. Taxonomy (NCBI): domain Eukaryota; kingdom Metazoa; phylum Chordata; order Testudines; family Platysternidae; genus Platysternon; species Platysternon megacephalum. The sequence continues at coordinate 209,830 of QXTE01000412.1, forward strand.
TCCTGGCCCTCCGACAAGCTGAGCTGCCGCGGGGAGGTGCCAGCTATACGGCCTCGCAGAGGGGGCCTGGGTGTGGGGGCCAAGACCCCGAGCATGTCAGGGATCACTGCAAGGGTGGAGAGAGAGAGAGAGAGATGTGAGCAGGCTCAGGCCAGGCCTTGTCCTGCTGGTCACTGGACCTAGGGAATCAAGATACCCAGGGACGACCCCTCTGCTCCACCACTAGGGGAAAGAGTGTGTGTGTGGGTGTGCGTGTGTGCACGCGCGCCCTCCCCCACTTTAACAGCCCTTTACCTTCGATGTCAGATATCTCACCCCCCTGCCCCCCATAGCTTTAATCCCCTTGGATGCTGCCCCATGGCCATAAATGCCTGTAGGCCACAGACTGATGGGAGAGAAAACCCTGCAGCCCTAAGGACACCCTGAAGCAACAGCTCGTCCCTTTGGTTCCTCAGCGCCCCCTGCTGGCGGAAACAGGGGGTGGGTGCTACCCCAACACCCAGGCAGGGAGTCCCAGAGCTGCTCAGTCACTAGCCCAGTGGTCCCCAACGCGGTGCCCGCGGGCGCCATGGTGCCCGCCGGGGCATCTATGTGCGCCTGTGTACTGGCCAGCGGACGAGCAGCCGCCGAAATGCCGCCTCTGGATGACGCTGCTTGTCGGCGGCGGCGTCTATTGACATTGCCGCTTCTCGGGGGCATTTTGGCGGATGCTCGTCCGCCGCCATGGTCCGCGGTGGCTCATTGTCTAGCGCCCGCCAGACAAAAAAGTTTGGGGAGCACTGCTCTAGCCCCTGCTCCAGTCTCTGCAGGGCACTGAGGTCCCAATGGGCCATGGAGCCCAAACTCCACTCTCACCCCCAGGGGGCGCCACTGGGCAGACCCCTGGGTTGTAGCCACAAGGGGCCTGATCCTGTTAGGGCCTGAGCACTCAGCTCCCCAGGGCAGCTGCCGAGCCAGGGCGCAGGTTTGCGAGCTGCTCTCTCTGGCCCAGCAGCCTGCGTGGATGTTGACGGCGCCCGGCAGGATTGGGCTGACCCCCCCGCTTCCCCCTCAGCTTTGGAGCCCCTTTCCAGAGCCTCTGGGTGGCCTCTGCTAGCCCAACTCCCCTCCCCAGCACTGGGGCTCAGGCTGCCCGGCCCTGGGGCGAGCACACAGCTGCCTCCTGCCCAAGGGGGCCCCCTCCAGGGCAGGGCTGAGGCCAGTGGCGGGTGGGGTAGTGGGAGCTGCCCCAGGTCTGCAGATAGAGCCAGAGCCCTGCACCTCTCGGAGGTGAAAGACCCTATTGCGCACCCACCCAGGGAGAGCGAGAGGTATAGGTCGGGGTGGGGGAGCAGCTGGTCAGCTGGACATGCCCAGATCTCCTGTGCGTCTGCTGTCCCCCAGAGACACCCCAACCCACACCCCTCTCGCCCCACAAAAATAATCCCCCTGCTGGGGCCTGTTCTGCTCTGCGAAGGCTGCAGCATGTCTCCCAGCCCCTCCCACTCAGCAGCTCGCTGGTCCCCTGGGAAGACCCCAATGGGCTAATCCAAAGAGCCCAGCCAAGTGGGAACATCCCAAGGTCCAGCTGGATCCTGGCCAGGCTCAGGGTATGAGGAACTGTGGGGTTCCCCACGCTCCGTCCCGGTTCCCCTTTCTGAAGAACAAGCTCCAGAGGGGCGATGTTATCTCAGCCGCCCATGCTGCGTTTCCTGGCCTGCGGGCGCAGGGGATTCCCACGAGTCGCTCCCTTACAGGAAAGGAAAAAGCCCCGAGCCTCTCCAGCAACTCCACACCAGCCAGGGAGGCTGCCGCGCAGGCGATTCCTACGGAGGGCTGCTCCCACCCACCCTAAGGCCCGGTTACCCTGCCAGGGTAGCACGGAGGGGCCGTAGTGTGGCTGAGAACCAGGCCCATGTCTCACGCTCCCCATTCACGTGGGGCCAGCGGCACAAGCTGGGCTGTGTGGGGCAATCAGCACTGTTGTCTGGTGAGGGTCTGTGCAGACTCGTTGTTCTAGGTGCAGCCAGGCATGGAGTGCCTGAGCCCTGGACACTACACAACCGGGCTGCTCGTTACCTTAGCCAGAGGCTTCAGCACCAGGTCAGCCCCCAACACCCCTGTTACCAGTCCTAGCATAGGGGGCAGATGAAGGGACTGCCCAGGGCGCACATGGGGCCCTGGGTAGCAGAGTGTAAGGTAGAGCAACCTCAAGGCTGCTGTAATTTACCCAGTAGGCAGGACTTGGTATGATCCAGACTATAGGGAGTGCATAAAATAGAATCCTCCCCGAAGCAACAGACTGAGGGCAGGGAGCGTCTGTACAGCGCCTAGCGCAATGGGGCTCTGACCTAGGCCTGGCCCTTGGGCGCTACCATGGTACAGGGTCAGTCACTATAACAGGCCGATGCTCCGCAGCCACCCACCTTCTCGTGCCTCATTTGCACCAGCACAAATTTGGTACGAGACACCACGTGATCGGCCCTCGCCACTGGTGCAAGTGACACCCACGGGTCTGGGTGGCAGTGGAGAATTGGGATCTTTATTTTAGTGATTCATCTTGGCACTGGAGGGGTGGGCGATAAGGGGGGCTGGCGGTAAGGGGGGTTTAACGCCACCCTCCCTGTCTTGTCCCCAGTGCTGGAATGGGGTAACTGGGAGCCAGGCGGTGTGCATGGGGTCCCCCGAGTTGCACGGTACCCAGGTACCTTTCAGCACCACCTTGCTGCTGTAGTTGCCGTGGTACGTGGAGTCGGTGGTGGGCGTGTAGCACTCGTAGACGCCGGCATCCTCGGCCCGCAGCCGGGCGACGCGCAGCTCGACGGCATCGCCGCGCAGCCGCTGCACCGACACCTCCCCGCTCTGCACGCGGGGGCCGAAGACGGCATAGGGGAAGCTGGGGTCCCTGGTGCTGATCATGCCGATGGAGATCTCGGGCGCCGTCGGGCGGTACAGGAACCACTCAAAGTGCTGCAGTGTGGGGCCCTCGTACTCCGAGACGTTGCAGGGGATGGAGATGGCCGTGCCCTCCACGCGGAACAGGGGCCCTGGGGGCAGGTGCACCTCCCGCGCCCCACACAGCCCTGCAGAGAATGGGGGGGTGGGTGGTTAGTGACCAGGGGAACTACAGAGCACAGCCCGTCTCATTCCTCAGCCCAGTGGGGCCCAGGGGCTCCCATCCCCCATCTCTGTGCCCCCCAGGGTCTGTGTCCCCACAGTACTCTCCACTTCCCAGGAAACCCCCAATACATCTCCTGGGGCTGCCTCTAGGGGCCCCAACCCCTGCCAAGGACCCCCAGAACCCCATCCCCCTGCCCCCTATCGCTCCATCATCCTTGCCCCCCCGTAGTGCCCCCTATGCATCTCCTGGGGGTCCCATGCCACACCCTGCTGTGTACTTCCTCTAGAGGCCCCATCCCCCTCCACAGTGAACAGCCTCCAACCAAGGGGCCCCATCCTCCATGCCCCCAAGATCCCATCCCCCAGGAACATCCCCCACCCAAGCAAGTCCAGAGCACCCCTCTCCCCGACAGTCAGTTGTTCTCAGCCCCCCACCAGCAACATGCTGCTTGTCTCCCTCTAGTGGCTGCTCCACAACAGGACAACAGCCTACTGCTGCCAGCAGCATCACTCCTTCAGCTCCAGCAGCGGAGGCCAGGGCCATGGTGCAGGAAGCCCTGGGTTCAAGTCCTGGCAATGATGCAGGCTGGCAAGGGGGGTGGTATATGAACTCCCACTGAAAAGTGACCCCCTTGGCTCCTGGGGCAGAGATCGGGCCAGCTGGCGGGGGAGGGAAGGGAACTGGAGTGGCTTAAGGGGAGGAGGCCCTGGGACATGGACCACAGATGGGAGCAGATGGGACTTGAGGACAGACAGCATCCATCGAATCCCTTGGTCTTTCCAGCCCTGGATCCCAGATCTCTTCACAGCCCCAACCCCAAGGAGCTAAACCTCCCAGTCCCTGCTGCCGCTGCACAGGGAGGGGGAAGGGGCTGGCCCCAGGTCACACACTGAGTGGCTAGGAAAGGAACCCAGGAGTCCGGCTTCCGGATCTGTGCTCTAACCACAAGAGGAGGCTGCCTCAGGTTCACTTTACAGAAACCGAGGGGCAAGTGATGATTTACCCCCCTTCCCTGTCATTCAGCCCCATAGCAGGGAAATCCTCAGCACTCCCCTGGTCCCAGCTCCCCTGCACCCATTGGACTCCACAACCTGCCTCCTAGCGTGTCCAGCACAACTGCATCCTCTCAGCACATCTCAGGACCCAACACCTTCCCAGAGCCAGCTGCACAGCTTCCCCCTCTGCTCCCCCCACATCGGCCACCCTCCTCTTCTGCAGCCACCCCAGCATAGCCTGTCTCTCTGCCTCCGCAACCCTCCTCTTCTCTGGTCAGCCCGCAGGTTCAGGCTGCCAAGCCCCCTCTCCACCAGCCATCGCAGAAGTGTCACTTTTGCTGCATTGCTTTAATCTGCGAAGCGGTTTCAGATGGGGCCAGATTCCAGGCTGCATCCCCCAAGCGATCCAGCACCGGGCAGGGGGGAGTGGGTTGCACTGCTACTGCAGGAGCTGAAGCAGCCCTCGGCGTAAGCCAGAGCAGCCCCAAGGCAGCTCTAACTTACGGCAGCTTCCCCAGAAAGCCTGTAGGGCTACGTAACTCTGACGACTCCCCAGGCCTGCGAGGGGGCCACGTAGGTGATCCTGAACCCAGGGAGTTCTCCCCCGGGGGTCTCATGGCTGCTGGAGCTCCACAGAGATGGGGGGTTGGTTGGAGCCTGGCATTGGGGTCAGACTCAGCTCGCCAGCCCCTTTCTCCCCCACCCGGCCCTCTGCCCCATGGCCACTCCCAGTCCACAGCTGCCGGGAGCACAAGCCATGGCGCTGCCCGGGATTCCAGACACTGGACCCGACCCCTTCCTGCCGGGAACTGGGTCAAGGCCCAAGCAAGGAGCCCCGTCAGCCCTGGGTCCAGTCCTTGCTTTCAATCACAGATGGCACGAGTGTGGGAATCTCAGACCAATTCCTGGTGAACATTCGTCTCCATCACAAAGCCACATGATTCGGCAGCATCTGCCCTGGGCTGGGATAGCCGGGGGTGGGGGGGACCTGTAGGCTGGAACTGAGGGGCAGGGAAAGGGGGAGCCCTGGGCTGCGGTAGTGGGGGGAAGGGGACTGTGGGTCAGAATTGAGGGATGAGATGGGAGCCTTGTGCTGGGATAGTGCGGGGCCCATGGGTCAGAATTGAGAGGCTGGGGGGAGCTTTGGATTGGGACGGGGGAGGGGGGGTCAGAATTGAGGAGCTGTGGGAGCCCTGGGCTGGGATAGTGGGGGGGGGGGGGGGCNGGTTGGAATTGAGGGGCTGAGGGAGCCCTGCGTTGGGATGGCAAAGGGGGTGCTGTGGGTTGGAATTGAGGGGTAGGCGGAGCCCTGGTGGGATAGTAGGGGCAGGGCCGGCGCAACCTATTAGGCGACCTAGGCGCCTAGAGCGCTAAGATTTGGGGGGCCGCCCACAGTAATGGGGGGGGCGCACAGGGGAACCGCTCCCTGCCCCAGCTCACCTTCGCTCCGCCTCCTCCGCTGAGCACACAGCCCCCGCTCTAATTCTCCTCCAATCGGCGCCGCAAGCCTGGGAGGGGAGGAGAATTACAGCAGCGCTGGCGTGCTCAGCGGAGGAGGCGGAGCGAAGGTGAGCTGGGGCAGGCTCCCCGGGCAGGGTTAGCTGCAGAGCGGGGGGGCTCCCCGGGTGGGGGGGTGGCAGGCGGGGTTAGCTGCCGCGGGGGGAGGCTCCTCGGGCGGGGGTAGCTGCAGAGCGGGGGGGCTCCCCGGGTGGCGGGCGGGGTTAGCTGCCGGGGGGGGGGGGGGGG
>QXTE01000412.1:220566-289952 GCA_003942145.1 Platysternon megacephalum
CCCCCAGTCCCCAGCCACCAAGGGGGCAGGGCTCCCCCCGGCCACACTGCACCCCCGTCCCCAGCCGCCAAGGGGGCAGGGCTCCCCCCGGCCACACTGCACCCCCAGCCGCCAAGGGGGCTGCCCCATCTTCAGCAGCACACCCACCAGAGGGCCCCCACCATACATGCCAAGCAGCCAGGGCTCCCCGCGCACCATGCCCCCAGTAGCCCGCACAGAGCCCCGGAAACCCCCGTGCGCCCCGGCCGGCGCTGCCCCCTCCGCTGGCGACTCACCCAGCAGCAGCAAGGAGCCCAGCACGCCCCGGGACAGCGGCTCCCTCATGGCTCCCATGGTGGCGAGCGCCGGCCAGGGGCTAGGAGCCTTCGCCGGGGTCGCGCCGCCCGAGGCAAGGCAGCCCGCGGCCCAGTGCTCCGGGGACGGGCGAGGCGCAGCCGGCTCGGTTCCGTTCGGCCTCCCTCGGCCCCGCCCGATTGCAGCGGGCGCGCAGGGCGGCTCGCCGAGCTGGGAACAGCCGCTGGGCGGCCCGGATCGATCCCCCGGCCCGGCCCCCGCCGCAGCCTGTGCGCCGCCACGTCCCGCGCCTGGGCTCGGAGCTACAGTCGGGGCGGGAAAGCCCCCCCTCAATTTCCTGCGTCTCCGATGCAGCCTCCCCGTGGGAGGGGTGGGGGTTACATTTAGCGCTGAGCGGCCCTGTGCAGCTGTTGTACGTGTCCCACCCCCCAGAGGTGGCTGCATGTCAGTGCTGGGTGGTAAGGGGTCCCTGTGGCGCATTACTGCCTGGCTGCTAAACAGCTGCCTTGTTTCACCCCAGAGGTGGCTGCCTTTGGGTGCTGGCTGAGGAATCCGTGACCCTTTGTACAGTGCTGCCCGCAGGGTGTGGGGGAGCTGCCCTCCGCAGGACAGAGGGTCCCTGGGAGGAGAGGAAATCTGGAGACTTCCCCACCCCCTCGTAAAATAAGATGCCTTAAACTCTGAGAGTGGGGTCTAGGGAGTCAGGACTCCTGGGTTCTATCCCTAGCTCAGGGAGGGGACTGGGGCCTAGCGATTAGCTCAGAATCCTGCCTGTGGATCAGAACTCCTGGGTTCTGTTCCCAGCTCTGTCAGTGACTTGCTGTGTGACTCTTGTCCCTTATCCGTGCCTCAGTTTCCCCGATGTTTAATGCAGATGGCCCTGACCTACCTTGCAGGACTGGAGGCAGCTGGGATTGTTGGGAGCGTTAATTCCATCATCTGGCTGTGGAGTGAGACTTTCCTATAGCACGGGGGTTCTCAAACTGGGGGTCGGGACCCCTCAGGGGGTCACAAGGTTATTACATGGGGGTTCGCGAGCTGTCAGCCTCCACCCCAAACCCCGCTTTGCACCCAGCATTTATAATGGTGTTAAATATATAAAAAAGTGCTTTTAATTTATAAGGGGGGTCGCGCTTTAGAGGTTTGCTGTGTGAAAGGGGTCACCAGTAGTGTACAAAAGTTTGAGAACCACTGCTATAGCAGTTCAGGAGAAGGTGAAGGACCATTATTGTTAGGGCAGGAGTCACCAGGTGGCGCTGTTGCACCCAGTCATACAAGGTCTGTTTGGTCTCGAGGGCACAGTGTCAGTCTTTGCTGAAGTGCTGCGTTGTTGTCACTTTTGAGGGGATGCGGTTGCTTTTGGGGGAGCTGTTGCAAGCAGTTTGCACCCTGCTGGAATCTCTTGAAGGAGAGTCAGTTCTTGGGCAGAGCTGCCCCCTGGGAACCAGGTATGGGTGTGTGGGCTGAGATGTCTGAGAGGGGAGCGTTGCCTGCCTGCTGTCTGGGACGCCACTGTTCCAGGACTGGTGCATATAGTGTGAATAAACAAGTGGCGCTAAGAATACACAGGGGCTCCATGTCACGGTTTTCTCCTTCAACGGGAAACTGACCTGCTAGGCCCCAAAATCTGCTACTGTTTGGCAGGGGGCGACAACATTAACCCTACTACCCCTCCTATCATACAATGGTCTCCTGAACACGGGACCCATCTAGCTGCTTTTCAAACTCAGCTCAGCTGTATTGTTGGGAAACTCCCCCCAGAAGCCAAGAACCCCCCCCCCCCCCCCCCCCCCCCCCCCCCCCCCCCCCCCCCCCCCCCCCCCNTGGACTAAGCCCTGGATCTGAGTGCGGAGACATGCAGGACCAGCTTGGGGCTTTGTAGCTCGGGCCCAGGCCTGCTGTGAAGGTGTTTGATGCTGACTCCTTACCACCGTGCCTGTGCCCGCTGGGAACTCGGGCTGTGGGAAATCCTTCTCCCTGGGATCTGGTAAGAATCTGCCTGAATCTCATGCCCGGCTCAGGGGAGTTTCCAGAGTCCATGGACGTGATTGTTCCTCTTCACCCTGCTCCTGAGGGGACCTGATGCGGGGAGAAGGGACCCAGAATCCAACCACCCAGCTCGTAGAGCTCTGTGCTAGGCCCTTTGGTGATCAGCACAGAGCAGCTGGGACGCTACCCTGAAAGGCGCATTGAGGGTTCCCCACCTGGCCCCGACACAGGGTGGCACCAAACTGGCTTTACCCCTCCTGCCACCCTCACCTCGGCAAAGGGGGCAAGATCCCATTTCCCTGTGAGATCCCTGGTCGCTGCGGCAACAGGCAGTGTGAGTTACAGCAGCCTTAACTCTGCTCTAAGTTACCCCAGGGCCAGTTCAGAGCCTAGGAGCAGAGAGCCACCATGCCCCTGCTAACCAGGCATCAGCTGAGGATCGAGACCACATCCAGTCCACTTGGGTGTCTCAAGGAACCTGATTCCCCGTCCCCTGCCCCTTGTGTGTCATTCACAGCAGAGCAGGTGTGAACCCCTCCTGGGTGTCTTGCACTCCCCTTTGCACGGGGGCAAATGGCTGCACAAGCAGCAGGAGACAAAACCCGGCCCCTGTGGGTTCAAATGACAGGAGAAAAGGTTCATGAACTTGAACTAAGGAGCCAGCCCTCTCCCTCCAGAGAAATAGTTCAGGATCCACCCCCACCCCCTACTGCCCGCTGCTACCACCAGCTGCTGCACTGCTGGGGGTTGTTTGTAGAAGCAATTATCTGCAGCCGGGCCTGTCCTGGTCAATATTTCCTGCTCAGCTTGTTGGATGCTATTGATCCTGCCCCGGTCGATGCAGATTAATCTCCCCAGCGCCTCCCCAGAGGAAACCGCAGACGAGCTGTCAAAGCAGCCACGTACTAATGGATTCTCGGAGTCCGGAGCAACAGGTGCTGGCCCTCAGCAGTGCAGAGTCCAAACAGCCTGCGGGCAGAGAGCCAAGGGACCAGACTGCGCTGCGGTGAGGCTAGCAGTGAATGGAGGCTGAACCCCCTTGGCTGAGGCCTCACGGGGAGTTGGTATCCAAGGGCAAGCCATGGAGAGAAGGTCTGATGGGGCAGGGAGGTGGTGTGAGGAGGTGTCACAAACCCTAATATACCACGAGGCTGAGAGCAAGAAAGAGTCCACTGACTGCAGAGGGATAGAGGAGTGTGGGGTGACATTCTGCAGATGGAAGGACAGGCAGCTGGAGAGCTGTGGATGGTGGTAAATAGATGGGGGTAGGCATGGCATTGGATGGATGGATAGGTAGATACATGAGTGTGTATGGTGGTGGATGGATAGATGTGTGTAGAGTGGTGAATGGATGGAGGAGTGTGGATGGTAGATGGGTAAACGTGGTGGTAGATGGAGGGGTGTGGATGGTGGGTGCATAGACGTTTGTGGTGGTGGATGGAGGCATGTGGATAGATGTGTGTGGTGTATGGAGGGGTGTGATGGTGGGTGAATACACGTGTGTTGTGGTGGATGGAGGGGTGTGGGTGGTGGGTGGATAGATCTGTGTGGTGGTGGATGGAGGGGGTGGATGGTGGGGGGACACGTGTGTGGTGGTGGATGGAGGGGTGTGGATGGTGGGGGGACAGATGTATGTGGTGGTGGATGGTGGGTAGATAGAAGTGTGAGGTGGTGGACGGTGGGGGGATAGACGTGTGGTGGTGAATACAGGGGTATGATGGTGGATAGATGGACGTGTGTGGTGGTGGATGGAGGGGTGTGATGGGGGTCGACAGACGTGTGGTGGTGGATGGAGGAGTGTGGATGGGGGGTGGATAGACGTGTGTGGTGGATGGAGGAGTGTGGATGGGGGTGGATAGACGTGTGTGGTGGTGGATGGAGGGGTTTGAATGGTGGGTGGAGGCATGTGGATAGATGTGTGTGGTGGATGGAGGGGTGTGATAGTGGGTGGATACAGGTGTGGTGGTGGATGGAGGGGTGTAGATAGATATGTGTGGTGGTGGATGGAGTGGTGTGGATGGTGGGTAGATAGACGTGTAAGGTGGTGGAGGGTGGGAGGATAGACGTATGTGGTGGTGGATGGTGGGGGGATAGACGTGTGGTGGTGAATACAGGGGTATGATGGTGGGTAAATGGATGTGTGTGGTGGTGGATGGAGGGGTGTGGATGGGGTGTGGATAGAGGTGTGCGGTAGTGGATGGAGGGGTGTGGATGGTGGGTAGATAGACGTGTGAGGTGGTGGATGGTGGGTGGTTAGACGTGTGTGCTGGTGAACAGTGGGGGGATAGATGTGTGCTGGTGAATTGGGGTTTGTGGATGGTGGGTGGGTAGAAGTGTGTGGTAGTAGATGGAGGGGTGTGGATGGTGGGGAGATAGACGTGTATGCTGGTGGATGGAGGGGTGTGGATGGTGGGTGGATAGACGTGTATGGTGGTGGATGGAGGGGTGTGGGTGGTGGGTGGATAGACGTGGATGGTGGATGGAGGGGTGTGGCGGGGGGGTGGATAGACGTGTATGGTGGTAGATGGAGGGGTGTGGATGGGGGGTGGATACACGTGTGGTAGTGGAGGGAGGGGGGTTGATAGATGTGTGTGGTGGTGGATGGAGGGGTGTGGATGGTGGGTGGATACAGGTGTGGTAGTGGATGGAGGGGTGTAGATAGATGTGTGTGGTGGTGGATGGAGTGGTGTGGATGGTGGGTAGATAGACGTGTAAGGTGGTGGAGGGTGGGTGGATAGACGTATGTGGTGGTGGATGGTGGGGGGATAGACGTGTGGTGGTGAATACAGGGGTATGACGGTGGGTAAATGGATGTGTGTGGTGGTGGGTGGAGGGGTGTGGCTGGGGTGTGGATAGAGGTGTGGTAGTGGATGGAGGGGTATGATGGTGGATAGATGGACGTGTGTGGTGGTGGATGGAGGGGTGTGATGGGGGTCGACAGACGTGTGGTGGTGGATGGAGGAGTGTGGATGGGGGGTGGATAGACGTGTGTGGTGGATGGAGGAGTGTGGTGGTGGATGGAGGGGTTTGAATGGTGGGTGGAGGCATGTGGATAGATGTGTGTGGTGGATGGAGGGGTGTGATAGTGGGTGGATACAGGTGTGGTGGTGGATGGAGGGGTGTAGATAGATATGTGTGGTGGTGGATGGAGTGGTGTGGATGGTTGGTAGATAGTCGTGTAAGGTGGTGGAGGGTGGGTGGATAGACGTGTGTGGTGGTGGATGGGGGGGGGGGGATGGTGGGTGGATAGACGTGTATGGTGGTGGATGGAGGCGTGTGGATGGTGGGTGGATAGACGTGTATGGTGGGGGATGGAGGGGTGTGGCTGGGGGGTGGATAGACGTGGGTGGTGATGGATGGAGGGGTGTGGATGGTGGGTGGATAGATGTGTATGGTGGTGGATGGAGGGGTGTGGCTGCGGGGCGGATAGATGTGTGTGGTCATGGATGGAGGGGTGTAATGGTGGGTGGATAGACGTGTATGGTGGTGGATGGAGGGGTGTGGCTGGGGGTGGATAGACGTGTATGGTGATGGATGGAGGGGTGTGGATGGTGGGTGGATAGATGTGTATGGTGGTGGATGGAGGGGTGTGGCTGCGGGGCGGATAGGTGTGTGGTCATGGATGGAGGGGTGTAATGGTGGGTGGATAGACGTGTATGGTGGTGGATGGAGGGGTGTGGCTGGGGGGTGGATAGACGTGTGTGGTGATGGATGGAGGGGTGTGGCTGGGGGGTGGATAGATGTGTATGGTGGTGGAGGGAGGGGTGTGGCTGCGGGGCGGATAGATGTGTGTGGTCATGGATGGAGGGGTGTAATGGTGGGTGGATAGATGTGTTTGGTAGATGGAGGGGTGTGGATGGTAGGTGGATAATCTTAATAGAAATACCCTAATGTGGCCAGATCCTGACTGATCCCTCATTCAGGGACTGATCCTGTCTGGTGCAGGGAGCCTCCCTCATCCCAACGCAGCCACATGAGGGCCTAGCACAGTTGCAGTTCCTGTGTGCAAGGGCACAAGGCCCGTCAAGGGGCGTTGGGGGATGGTGGCCTTATGAATCTGCCCTCCCCCCTGCTCTGGCCCACAGGACATGCCAGGCATGGGGGTGGCAGGCTGCACAGTGCCATGGCGACTGCTCCGCGCTCCCTGCCACACCCGATCAGACCAACGGGGGCCCATCTTGCTTAGCACGGAGGCAGGACCTTGGAACATGGCCGGGTGCCTGTACTAAGCCCTAAGCAATTCCTTGGCCTGGGGCTGCTCCACAGGGAGCCCAGGTGTCACTGTAACGCCAGGTGCAACGACACTGACCTTTCACCCTCCTTAACTTAAACTGGGCTGGAAAGCTGGGGCCGGAAGGCTGCTGACAAATGCCCCAAACCCGAGAGCTTGAAAATCACAAATCAGGCCCCCAAAATCACAAGAGAGGCTTAAAAATCACCAGATTTATAATAATCAATAAATGCTGGGTTTTTCCTTTGCCTTCAGGGTTCTGAGCCTTTCAGGGTCACATTTTCGGGCTTTTGTCTACGTCCGGGAGGGCTGGAAACATCCTTTGTTTTTTAATTGGAAGCTGCGCGTCTCCCATATTCCCAGGGCTCCGGGAGCTGGGGCTTTAAGACCAACACCAAACACTGCGAGACTCGCAATAAAATGGCAGGAGTCGGCGACTCTGTCAGCAATGTCTCTTCAACTCCTGTTTCAAGATGACAGGGCAGGTCCCGATCTCAGTTACTTTGCTGTACGTCTGGCCGCACGGCACTGACTTCAGGGGGAATCGCTGCGGATCCGCTTGGTTTCCAGTCAGGTGCCACTGGCGCGTGCATGCGTGCGTCTTTGCCTCCCTTTCCCGTCCCAAATGCCGCTGATGGCTGCAGAGCTGGAGCCGTGTCACAGCCCTCGGCAGGGTGGGAAGGGGCGGGTCTGAAGCTTGCGCCTTTCTGAGAAAGTGTCTATGAAGTAAATGACTGTGCAAATGATCACAAGTGAGTTCAGAATCCAGCCCGGACCCGACTGCAGTCAGTGGGTGACCCCGATTTTTGCTGCTGTCTCCAGGATTTGAATCCAGCCTGCTATCAAGATTGATGGGCTGGACAATCAGCCTGGTTTCATATCCAACCTATTTGTATGTAAATTTCCTCCTGAGGAGAAGCATCCATCTCCTTCCAAACAGGAGCTGCAGCCTAGACGGGAGAGCGCACTACACCTGCGGCGTGCTGCCAGGCGTTCTGTGGGATGGACTGGAATGGAGCTGGAGAAAGATTTCCCCCAGCCATGCATCACAAGGGTCATTCCTGAAATGCAGCCCCTCCCAACCCCCCAGAGTAGGATGCCACACCTATTCAGCATACAGCATACAGCAACACCGCACAAAGTCTGCTCACCCAGCACTGACATGCAGCCACCTCTGGGGTGGGACATGGCAGCTGGGTAACAGTTGCACAGCCACACTGCACGGGGATTGCTCACTGGGTGCTGAAATGCAGTCACCTCTGGGATGGGACCCAGCAGCTGAGAAGTTGCATGTATGGAATTGCCAGGGTAACTGTAGTGGACGCAGAATATTACCGTTGTGCTGGGATGCAGCCAGAACACTGGGGTTAACTCTCTCTTTCGAGTAAAAAATGACATGGGACTTTTATAACAATCACAACCTAAATTGTACAGCATCGCATCCCCAGCAACACAGCACCCTCTAGTGCCAAGGGACGATGTTGGCTCACTGACAGCACCACCAGCACTACCTCCCCTAGCTCCTATGGCCTCCAGCATTAGGCTCCTATGTCCATGTTAGGCCTGATTTTCAGAAGGGCTGAGAGTCCAGCAGCTCCCACTGATTTTACAGCATCCTGAGCACAGCCCTATGGACAGAAAGACACCCTGTGCTACTATGGCATAGCTGAGAAACAGTTCCTAGGTCATCACAGAGCAGAAAAAGCGCCATCTACTGGTTAAAGCAAATTACTGGGAGTGAGGAGACCTGGGTTCTATTCCCAGTTCTGCAACTGACTGGTTGCATGGCCGTGAGCAAAAGACACACTCTGCCTCACTTTCCACGTTGCATGGTACCTGGCTGGTGTAACCCACGCTGCAGAGTGGGGGGATCTGTCCTCTCTTGTGGCTCACCAGCATGGAGAGGTTTCTCAGTCTGGTACTGACTTCACCCTGCTCATGTTTTAGGGGAGGTCTGCACTGCAATAACAGACCTGCAGCCTGGCTACGGCTGGCTTAGATCAGCTGACTCGGGTTCATGGTGCTTGGGCTGCGGGGATAAAAATTGTGATGTAGACGTTTGGGCTTGGGTTAGAGCCTGGGCTCTGAGACCCTGTGAGCAGGGAGGGCCCCAGAGTCTGGGCTGCAGCCAAACCCAAACGCCTACACTGCTATTTTTAGTCCCACAGCCCAAGCACCGTGAGACAAGTCAGCTAACTCAGGCTCTGAGTCTCGATGCCACAGGGGTTTTATCCCAGTGTAGACATAGTCTTAGAGCCAGAGGGGCTGGGTTCAAATCCCCAGGTGTAATGGATGCTAAACTGTATTGTACTGTTCAGCTGTGAGGTGGCAGTGTGTGTAAAATAACTTTTTCAAATGGACCTCAGCCAGACCTGGCAGAGCATTAAAGGATCTTACGATGAACACAACTGGGATGGATAAGCGATCTCTGTCGCCAGGCCAGATCTGGTACAGAAGTCCATGACATGGTGTCAGGAGTAAACTAAGAACAGAAACAGAAGGAAAACAGCAACAGAGGTTGCAGGATCTCATCAACACGCTGCTCTTCAATGCCCCAGAGAACTTCAGCTTTGACAAACCTTCACAATGGAAGCAGTATTTGGCAAGATTTTGCATTGCTACCAAGCTGCATAAGAAACTGGAGCTATACATATATCTTCTTTAATTTGTGCTATGGGGAAGCAGGCAGAGCATGTTTTTAAATCCTTTGACTTTGACATGAAAGGGTTCTGACTATTTTTGATGCATGCTCAGAGAAATGTGGTTTACAAAAGAACATGTTTTCACCAGAGAATTCGAGGACCAGGGAAAATGTTCTATGTTTTATAAGAGCTCTGCAGACATTGGCTGTCATTTTGGGAATGCAAAACATGAAAATATCAGAGACAGGCTGGTTATTGGGTTAACAGATAAAAACCTTTCACAACAGCTACAACTCAAGAGAGATTTAACCCTAGCCACAGCTATTCAAATAGCAAAGCAGTCTGAGCTGGTGAGGCAGCAAAACCAAGAGCAATTTGCCAAACTTGAAAAACAAGAAACTAGTTTAGAAGCTGTTAACAGATGCAGCATGAGTGCACAGTCATTCCTATAAAACCCCTCAGGCAAGGAGAGAGAACTCCCAGGCTAAGAGGGGCAAATTCCAGCCTACAGGTACAAGATGAGGAAAAAGTTATATCCCAAGAGATGATGCATGTCCAGCCAGAGGCGCATGGTATAATAAATGCATGAAATATGGACATTTTACAGCTGTTTGCCTCACCAAAGCAGTCAGGGAGTCGACTCATATTACAGATCATCAAGAACCATTGTTTCTGGGATCTATCACTTATGATAACACAGAGCCCACCTGGAGAGTAAAATTGAATATTCCTGGCAAGACTATTGACTTTAAAATTGACTCAAGAGCTGATGTCACAGTCACCTAAGAATGGCCTTATAATCACCTTCAACCCCTCCCGGAGCTGAAGTCACCTAACACAGCTCTGACGAGCCCTGGAGGGATTCTGAACTGCAGGTGCCAGTTCACAACCTACAAAGACAAAAGCTTTGCATCCAGAGTGCACATGATCGAAGAATCAAAGACCAACAACCTTCTCAGCTGTAGTATGGCAGCCATGATGGGCCTAGTGAGAAAGGTGGAAGAACTTGATGGAGGATTTGATGATATTGCACTTTTGAAAGGAGATCCAGTACAAACTAACTTGAGACTAGGCTGAGACATACAGTGTACAAACACCCCTAGCAAGAGACCTTGGAAGTCAGTAGCTGCAGACTTATGGAAATTCAGAGGACCTCATTACCTGGTCACTGTGGACTATTTTTCCAGGTATATAGAAATAATGTACTCGGCAGACATAACATGTCACAGTGTTATCGAGAAACTGAAGTGTACTTTTGCTCACTTTGGTATTCCAGACAGTTACAGACAATGGACCACAATTCACTGCAGCAGAATTTAGGTCTTTCCGAACAAAATATGATTTTGATCATATTACTAGTAGCTCACATTACCCACAAGCGAATGGAGAGGCTGATAGAGCTGTACAGACAGCCAAGAAAATCCTAAAGCAAGAAGATCCATTCCTTGCTCTTCTGAGTTACAGATCAACACCAATAGCGGCTATTGGATATAGTCCAGCACAATTCCAGGTGGGAAGACACCTCAGAACTACTGCTCCAACCTTTGAAAAGAATCTATCTTCAAAGTGGCCAGACATGAAGAGAGTAGCCAAATTGGATAAAAAGGCTAAAAGAGATTATGAACCCTTTTACAACAGACGTCACTCAGTTAGAGAACTGCTGGGACTAGAACCTGGTGACTGTGTTCATGTCGAATTGGATGGAGAAAAAGGATGGACAACTCCAGCTGTCATAAAGAAAAAAAATCAGCTCCCAGATCTTATGTGATCTACAGTAGAGCGTTCAAAAGAAACCATCAACATCTACACTTTGTTCCTCAGAAGGAACAATCAACAAAGCAAACTCTACAGGTGGCAGATGCAAGAACAAGAAGACCCAAGGATTCCAAACTGAGCCAGTCGTAACTAACGGACAGCCAGATGACCAAGTTGTTACGTGTTCAGCTTGTGTAATTAAAAAACCAGCACGATTCAGAGACACTTAACAAACTGATCCATATTGAACTTCACAGACAGCGTGACAGTGTAAATACGGTAAATGGTCGGAATGTAGAACTTAAAGGGGGGATGCCATGGAATGTTAAACTTTATTATACTGTTCAGCCACTAGGTAGCGCTATGTGTACAATACCATATTTAAACTAGCCTCAGCCATACCCGGCAGGGCAGTACAGGACCTGACGCTGAGCACAGCTGGGGAGGATAAGCAAGCTCTGTAGCCAGGCCGGCTCTGGTACATGACACCGCCTGTGCCGAGTTATTTGAGAGCTGCCGGTGGAAGGGGTTGAGGGAACACCGTATGATCAATCCGGGGGGAGTCTTTCATCTCAGTCCCCACTGTGTCTCACCCGCAGCCTGGCTGGGATCTTTTGCTCTCCAGATGTTCAGGTCAAACAGTTTGGGAAGCACAGAGCGTCCTGTTTCCTACACGTGAAGGGCAGCAGGGGCTCTCAGCCGGGGTGACTTGTTATTTCAGAGTAAGGAAAACAATAAAAAAAGAACATAGGTAAAGTCACAGCAGGAGAGCCGATTCCCCCCCCGCCCCCATGCAGACAGGCCCCTGCCATTTAAAGGGACGGACCCAGAGCCTGCTCCCCAACTGGCAGGTTGAAGAAACAAACATAGAAAAGAATTGCCCAGAGATCCGGCCGTCGGGGCATGTAGGGCCCTGTTCTCTCTAGGGACCAGCTTTTTCCCAAGGGCTCAGTTAGTTCCCCTTGAGGCACCCATATAAGGGACCAGAGCTTCAGGTGTATGGGTGGGCAGGAGGGGGCGTTGGGCTGTTCTTAAAACACAGGGTGGAAGTTACTGAGACTGGGAGCTGAGTACTTTGGAAAACCTGGAGTGGATCATCCCCAGTGGAGCAACACTGATTGAAGATCTGCGCCTTGGCTATGATGGGTGTCTTAATGGCAACTGAGGGGAAATCCGGACCTGACAGGGGGTGGGGGCTGCTGAGCCCCTGGAAATCTGAGCGCTGAGCACTTTGGAAAACCCAGCTCAAACCACAGCGCCCAGTCCCAGCGCCATGAAGAGCGGCCAGAGCCTGCCGGTAGTGGACAGGAATTGGATCTGGCATGCCTTGGAACAGGTAGCGAGCTCTCTGGTGGCACTTGCTGTGTTCTGTGTTTAGAGCCCTGCCCGCTCAGTGCTGAGTATGGCGCCAGGCCTGGCACCGTGGGTGTCGTTAGTAAACGTGGACCCTCCGCTGTGCCCGGGTGGTTCCATCATGGGATGTCTGTCATGCACCACAGTTGGTTTGGCCCCTACCCTGCAGTTGTGCCCCGCAGATCCCAAGGGGTTTACCCTGGAGGGAGTCACTGCAGGGATGGGGTCCTGTACACACCCCATGAGTGTTCCGTGCAAAGCCATGGTGTGACTTCACCACACAGGCAGACACAGAAGGGTCCTGCTGTTCTGTGAGTGCTGGGCTCTCCCGAGGGGGGGGGAAGGGGGGGATGATGGGCACTGGCAGGAATCCAGGCTGCCGCATGGAATCTGCCAGCAGGGGGGCGCTCACCTGCTTTCACCATGCAATAGGTGGGGGTGTAAAAGCTGCTGCTCCTGAATGCACATGCTCCTGTGCAGGGATGCAGTTGGGGTCTGTGGGGGCTATGGGCCTGTGGGGAGGGGATTTTCACTCGGGTCCTGGTTAGGGGGAGATCCTACCCAGGGGAGAATAGCAAGGTGCTGAGACCATGCAGGGATGCCCGGCTCAGGCTCTGACGCTCTCCTTAGAGCTGTCTGGTGCCTTTGTCGCTGGTCACAGAACAAATTGAGGAACCGCACCGGCTGGGCTGGTGCCCCAGTGGCCACGATTCCTAACTGCACGCGCACAAGCTGCCCGGAGACGCGCGTGCACCATGGTGCTGCCTGGCTTCGGGCACACAGAACACTGGGAGCGCCTCGCAAGGACGTACAGATTGTTTAAAGGGACGCTGCCCTATTTCTCTACGCTGCACTGTCAAAAAAGGGGTAATTTTGTGACAATTCCCCCCACCCCCTATGCATTTTTTTTGACTCTCCCCATCACCACCACACACTTTCTCTACCTTTTAAAACCAGTGGAAAAAGTGGGGAGGGGGAGTGAGTGAGAAGGAGTGTGGTTTTGCTACCAACATGATAGGAAAACACTTGAAATGTGACAGAAAAATATGGCAAAAATGGGAGGAAAACGAAAAGGATTAGTTGTCATTATGACAACAATAATAACAAACACAATCATTTGCATTGGAACCCCAGTCACAGAGCAGGATCCCAATGCGCCAGGCGCTGTACAAACACAGAACAAACAGCCCCTGCCTCAAAGAGCTCAAGGTCTAAGAAGCCATTTTCAGCTGGAAACCCCTTTGGATGAACATTTCCCAGCTCTGAAACTCAGGGAGCGGAGGACCAAGACACCCCTGCTCTGCTAGCCCAGCGAGCGGGCCTCGAGTGGGGACCAGGCCTGGCTGGAGCAGGCTGTGGGGAGGGAGGTGGGGTCTGCCTGGAGAGCCAGAGCCACCAGGGTGGATACAGGACGACTACATCTTAAAACGCTGCACAGGCACAGCTGGCTCAGTGTAGACACTCACTACAGTGACGGGTGGGGTTCCCCACCTCCCGAGAGGCAGTTGCTAGGTTGGCAGAAGAATTCCCCAGTCCACCTAGCGCTGTCTACATCAGGGTTAGGTTGCCATGGCTACGTGGCACGGGAGGTGGATTTTTCACAGCCCTGAGAGATGTAGCGATGCCGATGTCACTTTTCAGTGGTAGACCAGCCCTGAGAAAGCAGCTCGGCCTGCTCCCCTGCTCCCACCCCTCTTAGCCCAGCTGCTGTGCCGAGATGGACAGGGAATGGGGGAGAGAGACCAACGGGGCAGGCAGTGCCCTCACAGAGCTGGGCGCATTCCTCCGCCCACACACGCCGGCCACAGAATGCAGATGCCACATGCCCGGGCAGCCAACTGGGATTCCAGCAGCTCGCCCAGCATGGCCACCCCTGCCCGCAGCACGGCCACCCCTGCCCGCAGCATGGCCACCCCTGCCCGCAGCACGGCCACCCCTGCCCGCAGCACGGCAGGGCCCCGTTTCCACCCCGCTCCAGTGGGCACCGGGGCGTGAGCGAGGGGAGGCAGACGGGGCAGGGAGCTGGCAGCGCCGTAAGACATTCGGCAGCCATGCCTGGCAGGAGAGTCCCCAGTGCAGCTAAAGCCCCTCCTGAGGAGGCCGGGACCCGGGGCCCTTTGACAAGTGTCCTCAGGGAGGGGAAAGGGCAGGCAGGGAACCAGGGAAGCTAGGCCTAATCCTGCCCTTATGCCATTGGTGTGACTGGAGTTGGCCCCTGATCTGGGCCCCAATTCAGGAAGGTTTTAGGGGCTGGCTTCAGTCATACCAAGCCGAGGCCCCCTGACTCACGCGGCATCAGTGCTGGTGCCTCTCACCAGCCCCTCTGCTCCCGGGCTCCAGTCGTGCTTGGGTGGGCCCCTGGCTCCCAGGGGCAGCATAGAGGTAGGATGGCCTGTGCCAAGGTCAGGAAAGGGTTTGGCCCCTTCTTGAGTGATTCCTGAGGGGGGTTATAACCCACTGACCCACCTTGCTGCTGAACTGTCTGACTGGGAAGCTAAAACCAGCCTCCTCTCTCAGGCCTCTCACCTGGGGTCTCAATGTGCTTCACAAAGGGTGTAAGCTTCCCAGAAGCCCTGAGCGCTAAATGGGGAAACTGAGGCAGGGAGCGGTGGCGGGGCTTGCAGTGAGAGGGCTAGGAATAAAGCCCAGTTAGAACCTGAGGGGGCTGCGTGTCAGGATGCCTGGGCCCAGTCCTGACTCTGCCACTGACTTGCTGTGTGGTCTTGGGTGAGTCCCTTCCCCAGCCTATTCCTCTTTGCCCTGTTTGCGATAACCACCCGGCCCTCCTCACAGGGACGCTGCGAGGCGGGAGCATTTGCAAAGGGCGCTGTGAGCCCCAGGGTGCATGGGGCGATGGATCATTTCGGCCGAGGGCAGGATTCCCAGCACCCTGCTAACTGCCTGGCCGCTCAGGGGGCCGGGGGCCGGCTTGCTCTGACTGGCTGGCCCGCTGCTTGTTTAGCTGCCCTGAGGGCAGCGTCATCTGTTTTCTCAGCTTGGGCGGAAGGGCCAGGTGCCTCCGACACACACGGCGAGCGGGGGGACTCCCACCGGCCCCTCGGCCTTCCTGGGGCTTGAGCTCTTTGCAGTTGTGTGTCCACACAGGGAACACAAGACCCCTTCCCTGGGTCTCTGCAGAGCCCCAGCGCTTTGCACCCACCCTGGCAGTGCCCATCCTGGGCTGGGGCATTATGGGAGGCTGCCACATGGCCCCCCTTCTTTGGGGTGGGAGGGGGGAAAAGCCCATGTGGGCCAAATATGCAGAATCCTAGCTCCCGCTCCCCCCCCCCCCGCCTCCGATTGGCCAATCGCAGCGAAGGTTGTTCTGAAAGCTGCCTCTGTTCTGTCTCCTTCACCCCCCTGGGATCGGAAACTGGCCCCATCCCCTCAGGGAGGAGGAGCACTGTGGGGGGGACAGGGGAGACGAGGCAGCGCTCCCCAAGGGCGAGGCATGCCTGGGACCCAGTTACAGCAGGACTTAGGGCCCAACAGCCTCTGAGTTTTGGGGGGCCATTAACTCAGGAAATGGTGCTTATTGTCCATCTATCTATCCCCATACACCCCCTCTATCTATCTATCTATCTCCTTCTCTAACCCCCATCACTCCAGTATCTCAGTCCCTCCTCCTCCCAGTATCTCCCCATCTCTGCCTGTGGTCTTCTCCCCCCGCCCCGCATCCCTTCTGGGCCCTGCAACCTTGAGACGCCCTTGAGCTCCAGTGCTCTGGGGCCAGTTTCCATGGAGACTAAACCAGCTGAACTCCACAGGGAGCCAGCACCACCAGGAAATAAAGGAGGCCGACAGCCATGATGAGACGCACAAAGGGAAACCTCATCCCAGCCACGATTTGGGGGGTCATTTGACCCCTTCAGCCCCACTGCAAGGTGCTATAATATGGCTGTGTGGACTGGGAGCCAGGACCCCTGGGTTCTCTTCCTAGATTTGGGTGTGGGGTCTAGTGAATTAGAGCAAGAGAGGGGCAGAGCCAGGACTCCTGGGTTCCATTCCTAGCTCTGGGTGGGAAATGGGGTCTAGTGGTTAGAGCAGGGGACTGTGGGTCCTAAGCCCAGCTCTGATGCTGACTCTCTGGGTGCCCTTGGGGTGGTCTCTGCTCATCCCTGTGCCATGTGGGATGAGCCTGTGAGTGCCCCGCTCTGCCGGGGGCCTGTGGATGGGGCTGGCCCTTTTTGAAGGCCTCTGAGCTGTTGGCGTTGGTCCATCCCGCCCCGTGGGGGCCCTGGAGAGAACTGGCCTTTCCTGACAGCCAGGGCCTGTTCTCACGGCCAGAGCCGAGGCCTTTCAAAGGAAGGATTTTTTCCTATTCAAGCTCAGCGAACCTGAGGAGCATGAGGATCTGGGCTCCGGGGAGGGGTGGGGAGCTCCCCTCTCTATCCTGCCCCTCCCCAACTCTTCGGCTCCTGAGCCCCTTCCCTCCCACTCCCCGATGGGTCGCTCCTGCCCACGCCTGCGAATGCAGCCTGCTGCCCCCTGTCCTTTGCAATGGGCAGGGCAGGGCTGAGAGCAACTCTCCCCCGCTGGAATATGGGGAGCCAAGCACCAGCTCCGGTCTCCCCAGGATTTGTGGCCGGCTTACGAATGGGGCGTTGGGAGCCTCCCTGCCCATAACCTGGAGCTGCCAGGGCTGCCGTGTCCCTGACAAGGCGTTTTAAATGGCCGGGATGAAAATGGCCTCGTCTCCCAGCAAATCGGCCTCACTGCCTGGGTGTCTCTTAGGAACAAACCTCCTGCTTCAGGGCCACTATTAACTGGGGGTCAGGAGGGAACTTCCTGGGGCAGGTTCTCCCACTCCCAGAGGTTTTGGCACCTTGCCCTGACGTGGCTGGTACCCAGTTACAGTCAGAGACAGTATCCCGGGTTGGATGGAGCCCTGCTCTGATCCAGTCTAGCATTCCCTGTGCCCCTTGATCTCCAGTCTTCCATTGAGTCCTCTGGGCTAGATGAGCCCTCCATTTCAGGGGCCAGATCATGCACAGATACAGCACAGGGGGCACGGTCCAAGGAGAGGGGGGCAAAGGGGGCTTTGGATTGTGGGTTGCTGCAGGGGCCAGAATGCCCCCCAGTGTAAATTAGAGCGACCCCAGGGCTGCCTATGGGCTGTGCAGCCTCCCAGAAGCCCCTTAGCACTGAATTCTATGACTACTCCCCATCCTGGCACCGCAGGGCGGCTTACGTCAGCCCTGTACTTCTGCCTGGAAGGATTTCCCCGGCCCCTAGGGGCTCAAGGATGGGCCCTATACACCTCCAGAGTGGCCATAGGAGCCTGAATCAACACCCTAGAATATAAAATACCAGCTGCCCTTTATATCTCTGAGGTAAGCACAAAAGGGTCTGTGCATGACTGGTTTCCCCTCGGCAGGTCCCGGGCTGATCCCCATGACACGGTCACTGGCAAGCAGCCCAGTGGGTTTGAAATCCCCTGAAGCAAACCCATGATCTGCACCCAGATTGCACCTGTCTAGCAGGGCCAGCCTGCTCGGGTCACTGTCAGGGTTTGATTCCATGACTCCACACACCAGCCTCTACTGCTCCAGCTAAAGGAGTAACCCCCCCAGCTAGCAGCTGGAGTAGGCTCTTATCCTCTGCTGGGGTGCAGCCTCTAGAGGGGGACATGGTGCTGCTAGTGCGGCTGAGAGTCATGGGGTACTTGAGTCCCATCAGCAGGGCTTAGTACCTACATGGCATGAGCATCACCCTTACCCCTGAGGCTCCTTTTCACCTGTGACCCGAGAACCCCTTAATGCCAACTGCCCAGGGCGTCACAGGAGTGGCCTGGTTCTGGTGCGTACGTGCTGGGTCACCAGAGAATGTCTCGTGAGGGCTAACGTGAAAGTCGGGGTCTCCCTGGCCATTAGTACCATTGTGAAATGTACACAGAGATCCTGCGTCGGGAGTTGTGTGTATAGCCAGCGGAGGTGAAGAAACAGGTTTTCTGTCGGACAAGAGATTTAGTCAGCTCTGTCTCTCTGTCAGATGTCAGTTAAGCATTGCAAGCGAACGCATCGGATGCCCATTTACCAAAGAGATGTGAAGACAACAGGGCAGCAGCACTCCGAAGAAACAAGCCGCGGGGGATTATTCCATCTCTGAGGATAAGCAACCACTGCAGAGAACAGACACAATGATAAATAACACTCACGATGCTGGGAAGCTGCAGCTATAACCCTCTGCCTTTCCCTCCCACAGCCCAGGCCGGCCTCTGTCACTAAAGGAGAGCTTATGGGGGCAGTAATACCAGCTCCAGCCACTAGAGAGCGATGTCACACATGTGGTCAGACTCACCTCTTGCTTGTTCCAGCTTCTTTTCATTAGGGCCGGTCAAAAAAATCGACACTTTTTCACCCCAAGAGAATTTGAATGAAATATTTTTCATTTGAAATATTTTAATGAAAAGTGTCGATATTTTTCCATTTTAGCTGGAACAACTTATGATTTTTGTCTTGGTTTTAGAGCACCAAATAATAATAATAAATCAGTTTTTGATTTTGGGGGTTTATTTCCCTTCCTTTCTCCCCCTTTTTAACTTTTGCTTCTTTTTGCTAGTGGGGGGGGGGAGGGAATAAAAAAGGCACAAAAAGTGTGGAGGGGGAAAGATTTTGGGGGGAACAATGGGGTTTCCCCCACTTTTTCCTTCTTTTTTTTTTTACAAAAAAACCCCGAAAACAAATGTCACTTTTTTTTTTTTGATTTTGCACTTCTGAAAAAGGAAACAAAAATTGTGGCTCAAAACAAAACTTTTGTCCCAACTGAACGTTCCATGAAACATTTAGATTTGGAGGAAACGGCGCTTTTTTAAGGGTGAAAAAAATTGCCCATCAAAAATTTTCCACCGGTTCGAATTCTCACCCACTCTCCTGTCCCCAGTGGGGCTGGAGGGTGACTCTGCCAGCAAGACCAGTGACCAAACCTGAGGGATCTCAGCACCCCCCTGCACCTGGTACACTGACCTCTGGTGAAAACCTGGTGCTTTTATAGCAAGAGGTGAGATGAACGGGGAAGTTGAGCCACAAAGGTGAAGTTTCCTATGGGTTTCTTCAGTGACTTAAGTTCGGTTCTCAAAATGAACCTAAATCCCATTGGCTTTCAAAGAGATGTAGGCTCCTAAATCACTTAGAAGCTTTTGAAAATGTTACCCACACTGCTCTAGAAGGGGCTTGTGGGCACTGGGAGTGGGTGGAGGGGATTGAATACAGGGAACCTTTAAAAGAAAGAGTTGGGGGGGGGGGTGGAAAATGATAAACCAGACCTACACAAAGAATACAGGAAACGGCCTTTCTACCCCTTCTCTTGCTGCAGGGCGCGTCAGCCTGGGCTCACGACCCCTGGAGCGTCTCACCCAGGCGTCTGGGGTTGTGTCCCCCGTGCCCTACCTCCTGCACGGGACTATTTTTCATCATGGAGGAGGACGTTCTGGAAGCTCAGCCAGTGCCCACCAAGGGCTGGGTTTTTTAAATGACTCTTTGCAGGTGGGATCCAGGCCGGAAGAGGCCATCGGTCAGGCCGTGCGGGGTTTCGCGGGCTACACACGGCTCACCCGCTGATGCACGCTTTGCCGTGGCTCATTACTGCTGTGTTAATCATCAGACAGTAAGCTGCCATCTTCATCTAGCTATCAGTGACAATGCCTGTGGCAAACCTGGGACAGCAGGGGGCTTTGGGTCAGGATCCCAGGCATCAGGAGAGCTGGGGATGGGGGAGCCCAGGGCTGGGCTAGCAGGGGGCTATGGGTTGGGATTGAGGGGCACAGACAGAGCCGGGTGGGTGGAAATCAAGACTGGGATAGCAGGAGGCTGCACATTGGGGTTAAGGGGCACCAGCAGAGCTGGACAAGGAGGAGCCCAGGGCTGTGATAGCAGGGGGCTGCAGGTCAGGATTGAGGGGCATCAGCAGAGGTGTGTGGGCAGAACCTGCCCAGCACCTTTCTGTGCAATGCCTGGCTCTGCGAAGGGCTCGTGGCCTTTCTGACAGTCCCCGAGGCTGGGTACAGGTCCCTCCCTCCCGCACCGGACTGCAGGCTGCCGTGAAGGGCCTGGGCCGGGTAAATAGACACTCCCTGCCCCAGGGAGCCTCCAGCACTAATTATAGACCCAGCCGCATTTAGAATTGCTCTTTAGTGATGCACACAGAGTCTGGCTGCACGATGCCCCTGCCCAAGGACAGTCCATGGCACCAGCAACTCTCGCACTGGGGGGCTGAAACCCTGATACCCCTCCTGGGTGTGTGCGGGGGGGGGGTCTGTCAATCAGTCCTATGATAAAGGCAGTCTCCCAAGTACCTGCCACCCCCCAAGGTCCAGGCAGTCTCCTGCGGCCCCCAGCCCACCAGGGTCAGAAGGCAATCGAGAGACAATGATGAGCTGGGAAAGTCCTAGTGATCTGGGGAGCTGGGGAGGGTGGAACAAAGGATGGGGGGTTCTCCCCCTTGCCCTCTGGCTGCCCTTTGCAGCCTGCCCCTTGTACTGTAGCTCCCTGCCCCCGGACCCTGAAGCCCCCACGTGGGATGTGGCCCCAGCCACTCCTGCTCCGCCAGGAAGGCCCCGTAATAGCGGGATGCCAAAGCGGGAGGGGCTGGATCGGGCCCAGACGAGGGGAAGGCCTGGATTTGGGTGACAGAGCAGGGTGGGAAAAGCCAAAGACCCACCCTGCT
The DNA here is from genome assembly GCA_003942145.1 of Platysternon megacephalum. Lineage (NCBI taxonomy): Eukaryota > Metazoa > Chordata > Testudines > Platysternidae > Platysternon > Platysternon megacephalum. Next base: position 241,495 of record QXTE01000412.1, read on the forward strand.
CTGTCCCCAGCCAGCGCCCCCCGTCCCAGCCCTCAGGGGAGACGCAGCAGAGACAGCAGGCCCAGCCCAGGGGTTCCTGTGTCACCCCCTCACACACAAACCTTCACCCCCCCCCCACAACCTCACCAAGACCTACACACCACACACACACGGACACCCCTCTGTGCACCATATACACACCCACATACACCCCCAACAGTCCTTCCACCACGCTCACCACACACTCATGTACCCCCTGTGCATCCCACACTCCCCACACATCCAACATCACCCTACACACACACACACACACACACACCTCTTGCCCCCCCCAGCCCGCAAGGTACAGCCAACACCTCATGCGACAGACACACCCCCAGTGCCAGGAACCCTCACACTCAGCACCCACCCACCCCCCACCCCACACCCACCCCCCCCCCCCCCCCCCCCCCCGGCCCCCTCCCGCCCCCCCCCCCCCCCCCCCCGCCCCCCCCCCGGGGCCGCCCCCCCCCCCCCCCCCCCGCCCGCGCCGCCCCCCCCCCCCCCCCCCCGCCCCGGGTGCCCCCCCCCCCCCCCCCCCCCCCGCCCTCCCCCCCCCCCCCCCCCCCCCCTCGGGCCCCCCCCCCCCCCCTCCCCCCCCCCCCCCCCCCCCCCCCGTCGCCGCGTCTGGCCCCCCCCCCCCCCCCCCCCCGGCCCCCTCCCGCCCCCCCCCCCCCCCCCCCCCACCCCCCCCCCACCCCGCCCGCCCACCCCACCCCCCCCCCCCCCCCCCGTGTCCCTATGGGCTCCTCCCCCCCGCCCCCCCAGGCAAAGGAGCCCTGTGAGCCAGTCCATAGGAGATGATCACACCTAACCCTTTGTCAAGTGCTTCCGGATCCTGGCACGGGGGCCTTGAGGCTGGAGTTTCCCATCAGACCCCTTTGGAAATCTCATTATAATCAAGTGGGTAGCAGGTTTCAGAGCCTTGTGGCCCAGTTTCCCATTGGAGGCGACGCAAAGTCTGGGTGTCTTCTTAGTATCACGTGTTTATATAGACCAGCTCTGGAATAGAGGTGGGCACTGGCCCAATCTCAGCCCAAAACCAATGCCCGGTTCCCAAGGAGCAGTTCTGCTCCGACAACAGACTCTAGTTTGAGAGATTCCAGCAGGGAGCAAACTGCCCAGATGCAGCTTGCAACAGTTCCCACAAAAAACCATCATCACAAACTAACCACACAGCGTTTCTGCAAAGGCTGAACCCTTGCTCGTACACCAAGAGAAAGAACTTGTATGACTGTGTGCAACAGCGCCACCTAGTGTCTCCTGCCATAACAATACATAGCCTCTTTCGCTAGCTTCTTTTATCCAAAGCTCTCACCATGATTCACAAACATTAATAACTTTAGCCCCCACGGCAGAAGGTCTGTACATTCCCAGTGATACAGATGGGGAATCTGAGGCTCCATGGCCACACAGCAAGCCCACTGCAGAGCTGGGAATAGACCCCAGGCAGGTGCTCTAACCACTAGCCCAGACCATCTCCTTATAGCCTTGGGACTGAATGTATCCACCACGTGCACCTGAACATCAGGCCCCGATCTTCAGCGGTGTAAATTGGTGTAGCTCCATTGAAGTCCGTGCTCGTTTGCACCAGCTGAGGGTCTGGCCCCCAAATCCCTCAGCTGCACAAACCCTAAGCAACTGGCCCCACAGGTGGAAAGGACTCTGCCATGAGACCCACACCGCATGCTCTGGGCTGGCTTGTACCCTGGGGCTGGGGAGCCTGGTCCTGCATCCACTCAAATGGGTCTCTCTGTTCTGGGTTGGAGACCTCATTGGAAACGCTCCAGACAAGAGCCTGATTCTCCTGCCCATGCTGGTGTTGATCAGGAGTAACCCTCACAGCAGAGTTACTGCAGTGTGAACCTGGCATGGTGTGAAACAGGAGTGAGTGGCTGAAGCCAAGTCTTCAGACACTTCTCCTCTGTGCCTTTGGCATTAACTCTTCGATTTCTGGTTTCCCTTGCGGAGTGTTGGATTCCCTCTGCTGCTCTCAAACAGCCCCCCCGCATCTGCTGCTTTTCATGGGAGACCTGCCCTGGTGCCAGGCTGACAGTGGGCAGAGCTGGGCAAGCCTCGTGCCCAGAGACTGAACTAGTCATGCTAATGCCCCTCAAATCCTGCCTCCCCACAGAACTCTGTAGGCCTCCCTCCCCCGCTATCCCAGCCCTGGGCTCCCCCACCCAGCTCTGCCAGTGCCCCTCAGTCCCAGCCTGCAGCCCCCCCACCATCCCAGGCCTTGTCTATACTAGGGCCGTTTTGCTCAAATTTCCCACTGTTGCTAGGGGGCTCATCTCGCCCCGAGTTAGGGGCACTGGGAGTCCGCGTGCAGATGGGCTGCCGTTGTTTTAAGCACCAGGGGGGTTCAAAAGCTTATGTGACTTAGGAGCCTCCGGTGCTAACGATTTCCCCAGGTCTCCCAAGTCACTGATGAAAATGAGAATTAGCCAAGCTCGGAGCAGAGTGCGACGACACCACAGAGAACCCAGGAGAGCCTGGGCAGGCTCTAACCACTAGCCCACACCACCGCCATGCAGATTTGGGACTAAATCCCCCGTCTCGTTGGGAGATTATTGTAAAATGTCCCTAGTGGAAAACCAGGCCAGAGAGTCCGGAAGAGAAAAAAACCCAGAGAGAAAAGGAAAAACAGAGCCAGCGAGAGGAGAGAGACACAGAAAGGGACGACCAGTGACAGATGGGGCCGGAGCGTGGACGGGAAGGCTCACTTTTCGTCCACCCGTTACTTTCCCTCCCTCTCTGTGCTTCACCCTTTGGCCAGTTCTCCTGTCCCTGACAGCCCTTGAACCAACCTTGGGCCAAGCGGCTCCTGCGTAGGAAATGGGGCCCTGGATTTCTGTAACTTAGGAAACCAAACTGTCCCTGGGAAGCGTCACACACGCTCTCCCCCGCCACCGCCCTCCGATCTCTAGCTCCGGCTCCTCCCACCCCAGATAGTGCCCAACACCCAGAGCTGCCACCTTCGTGGGTCCCAGGCCCCGCTCCTGAGGGCTCTGGATGGGGGCTGGGTACGACTGACTTTGGGAATGAGCCCCCCAGTCTGGAATCGCTGATTCCTGGTTGGAGGAAAAGAGGGATTCGAACCCAGACCCCAGATCCAATGCCCAGGCCTTTGGGGTGGGCTATCCCCGGCTCCAGACCACCCCACTGGCTGCTCTTGCTGGAATGGGCTGATCCTCCCCCCAGGGACACCAGGGAGCTGGGAATAGGGCCGCGCCAGGGGGAGGGGTGGGCCCCGTGGGCACTTGGGGAAGCAAGGCCTCATTCGCTGGCCTCTGTCAGATGGAGCCGTGGGCCCAGCTGCATGGGGAGATGGCTAAGAGGTCCCCTGCCCAGGCCCGGCCTGCTGCCCCCCATGCAGAAGCCTGGGGAAATGGGGGGCCATCGAGGGGGAGGGGAGGTGGGAGAATCTGCTGAGGTTGGAGTGTGAGTGCTAGGGGACACCCCAAACCAGAACTCCTGCAGGACCCTAAAATATGGGGAAAGGGGGGAGCAACCCATCCACCCCAGTTGTCAGCCAGCAGGGTCTGCACCCCAAGTTTGTGACCCGTCCTTGTGCTGCAAGGTCCCTGCCCCCCCAGTCCTTTCTCCCACCACAACCCCTCCCCTCCTTCCCCACCCCAATGTCTTCCCCTCCCCCCGCCACTGCTATGCCAGGCTGGGAGAACTGCAGGTTGGGGGGTGCAGAGAGAGGATGGGGGGTGTGACGGGTTGGATCACAGAAATCCCCTTGGGAGCTGCCGCCCGATGTACAAAGACTACTTCTATTTCTGTTTTCCCTGCCAGCTTTGTGGCTTCAGCACCCTGTCTTGGTGAAGCCAGACACACCCGTCTGCTCCAACACAGACCCAGGGCCTGAATTACCTGCCCCCAAAGCTGCAGGTTTACCTGAGAACAGCTCACAGAAGTGTGCTTGTCTTTAGCACTCAGATGCCCAATTCCCAATGGGGTCTAAACCCAAATAAATCCGTTTTACCCTGTATAAAGCTTATACAGGGTAAACTCATAAATTGTTCGCCCTCTATAACACTGATAGAGAGATATGCACAGCTGTTTGCTCCCCCAGGTATTAATACATACTCTGAGTTAATTAATAAGTAGAAAGTGATTTTATTAAATACAGAAAGTAGGATTTAAGTGATTCCAAGTAGTAACAGACAGAACAAAGTAAGTCACCAAGCAAAATAAAATAAAATGCGCAAATCTATGTCTAATCAAACTGAATACAGATAATCTCACCCTCAGAGATGCTTCAGTAAGTTTTTTCTCAGACTGGACACCTTCCAGGCCTGGGCACAATTCTTTCCCCTGGTACAGCTCTTCATTCCTCCCAGCCTGACTCACAGGAAGGCTTGCTTGCAAACAGAGCCCCAGTCAATTGTCCTGGTTGATGGGAGCCATTAAGATTCCAAACCACCATTAATGGCCCACACTTTACATAATTACAATAGGCCTTTTGCATGAAGCATATTCCAGTTACATTATACTCACTTCTCATGTTTTTATAAAACTATTCCAATTACATTATATTCACTTATCATGTTTTTACAAAATCATATAGACTGCACAACGTCACAGGGGGATCTTGAGAGAGGGTGGCCTGGGAAGTTCCCCCAAGCAGGTTCTCTCATGGCTTGTTCCATGGTGTGAGCTACTTCCCTGGTGGAGTGTTCGTGTTTGGTGAAGGCGGTTTTAAGGCTAAGGTGTGTATCCTGGATTTTCTCCTCAGAGCATATTTGGTGGTATCTGAGTGCCTGGCTGTAGTTAACAGATTTGTTGGTGTGTTTGGGGGGTGGATCTATGGAGGTCATGGTGGTAATCTGTGGGTTTCTTGTATACAGTTGTCTGCAGGGCTCCATGGTTGAAGCTGATCTTTGGGTCTAGGAAGTTGATGCTGGTGTGGGAGTTTCCCAGAGCGAGTTTGACGGACGAGTGGTGGTGGTTGAAGTTGTGGTGGAAATCTACGAGGGAGTTTAGGTAATCTGCCCGGAGGGTGAAAATATCATTGATGTATCTCGGTTCTATCTTTGGTTTTGTGGTGCCTTTGTCCAGAAATTGGCATATTGGGTAGCCACGCTAGCATCCATGGCTGTTCCCACGATTTGGACAAAATGTTTGATGTTGAATGAAAAATGGTTACGGGTGAGGATGAAATGGATGAGTCTGGCGATGTATTCGGGGTGGATCTCTGAGAGTTATCCACTGTCTCGAAGATATTTGAGGCGGGCAGCGATGTCGTCATGGTGAGGGGTGTTGGTGTACAGGGAGGTAACATGCATGGTGTCAAGGATGGTGTTCTGAGGGAGATTGCTAATGTTGTGGAGTTTCTGGAGGAAGTTGATTGTGTCCTGGAGGAAGGTGGCCCTTTGTATGAGTGGTCTGAGGATGGTTTCTTCAAGTCCTGATATTTCTTTAGTGAGAGTGCCATGGCCAGCTATGATGGGTCTGCCTGAGTTCCCTTGTTTCTGTGTCTTGGGCAGGAGCGCTGCCAGCTTTTCCGGCGCCCTAGGCGGCGGAAGGTCCCGCCCCCGAAATGCCGCCCCCAACAGCGGCGGCGGAAGGTCCCGCCCCCAAAATTCCACGGACAGCCGGGGCGCCGGCGCCCCCCAAATAGTAGCGCCCTAGGTGACCGCCTAGGTCGCCTAATGGGTTGCGCCGGCCCTGGTCTTGGGACACATGCAGAAGGTCCGTCTGGTGGGTTTGTGGGGGACAAGGTCACAGAGATTTTCTTGGAGTTGGAAGTATTTGATGATATCCTTAAATTACTGGGTGAATTATGATGTGGGGTCTTCTCTGAGTTCTTTATAGTCAGTGGTGTTGGAGAGCTGTCAGTTGGCCTCTCTGGTGGTTGGATTTCAGGGACTGTCCTCTCAGTGGTGGAGAGATTGTGGTGGATGGGATGTTTGTTAATTTTCTTCCTGAAGCAATCAATGTAAGAATGTTCAATGGGTCCCCTGTGGGGAGTCCAGCCAGATCATTCTGTTTTCTTACGACTGCCTGTCGGTGGGGATGTGGTCGTGGTGGGGGGTGTCGGGTGTTGTCATTGTTGGGATAGAATTCTCTGAGGCGGAGTCAGCAAAATAATTCTTCTAGCTCTCCACATGCTGGTACGGTGTCAGGTTCCGTGGTGGGCAGAAGTTCCGTCCCTCGCAGAGTACAGATAATTCAGCGCCGGTTAGGATTACACTAATACATATGATACAGGCTAATAGGTATGATTTTCAAGGGGTGCAGAGGTTGCATGCTAAGTCAGGAGGTGGTGTGCTCCAGAGGTGAGGGGCCAACCCTGCTGCTCCTATTGACTCGCTCTGGAAACTGCGGCAAGACACCTCCCCTTGTCGTGCCTCAGTTTCCCCATCTGTAAAAGCGGGAGGGGAGTCTGACCCACCTGTTCCAAGAGTTTGGTGATCTGTGGATGGGAAGTGCTATTCAAGCACACGCCGTTGCTCGAAGTGCTATTCAAGCCCAAATTCATGCTGGCTATAACTCCTTCTAAGCCAGCAGGATAGAATTGGCCCCGTGGCCATGATTTTCAAAGCTCTCAGAGCCCCCGGATTGTTTTCGAAAGAGCTTGGCCTGCTGGGTGCTGCGCATCTGCCATAATGGGCCATATTTCCAAGAGGTCTCAGCACCTACAAACAGGGCCAGAGCTCAGCTCCCCAACAGGCTGCAAGAGAAGAGGCCAGATTCTCAAAGGTGACCAACGGGGGCAGAGGGAGGGGAGGTGCTGCAAACTGAGGCTCAATGTGTTTAAATAAATCCCCACACAAATTCACCAATCTCCCTCTCCGTTTATAGTCTAACTATATTATTTGCATATGTGTGTAGATAGGCAGACAGATAGATAGACAGATAGATGGGGTGTATGGGGATAGATAGATAGATAGATAGATAGATAGATAGATAGATAGATAGATAGATAGATAGATAGATAGATAGATAGATGAGTGTAGGGTGATAGATATTTACGGTATTCTCATTCATGCTAAGAGCCCTTTGCTCCAGCAATGTAAAGCGCCCTTAAAGTGCGCATAAATTACTGTGAAACTCACTGTCAAGCCCTTTGACACAGACAGCGTGGTGTAATAGGGCCTTACAGAGCTGACATTTCAAGCCATAATATGGTATTTGCCAATATCCATTTGCTGTTTAAATTAATGACCCTATTCCTGCTGCTGCAGAGTCTCGGGAATGTCTTTTATTGCAATGCAGAGTCTCGGGAATGTCCCCGGAATGCAGGGATTATTTCACTTCCACTGGAAATGCAGCCACCTCTGGGGTGGAAAGTGATGGTCATTCTGGGCTAATGGCTTTGTCCAACAGGACGGGTACTTGAAGTATAACATCTCCATTCAAAACTGCAGGGTGATTATAGGGGCAGAGTGCCAATGCAAGGATCTTGGGCACTTTACAAACAGCAATCCTCCCAGCCCCGCTGTAAAGACTGTTGTTCCCATTAAACCGAGAGCACCGAAAAGGGAAGTGACCTACCCAAGGTCAGTGGCAGAGATAGAAAGGAAACCCAGGAGTCCTGATGCCCAGGTGCTAATCATCGGACAAGGCTCCCTTCCCAGGGGGGCAGTGACTTGGTAACTATGTCACAGACAGCTACAGACCTGAGGACTGGTTTAGTGGAGATGGATTAATAGCCACAGGGGATGCGAGAGGCGAATTAATTACAAACGGGCACAATCCAGCCTCTGCTGCGCAGTGATCAGGGGGTAGAAATCCAGATCCCTAAGCAGCATTTTGTGGCTTTCGCCCGGCTCTGTCATTAACATTGGCTCCCCACGCGCCTCCCCACTAGTGAGAAAGGGCTGACCCGGATCAGACAGCCAATGCCAGGAGAGGGCTCACGGCTGTACATCCCAAGTGGGGGAGGTGCCTAAATCTCTTTGAGTGGTGGGCCCCCCTCAGCATTTCCTATTGGCTAGTTTGGGCAGCTCCCCGCTCCACGGGCCAGCTTGGTGGATCCCATTTAAGTGCCCGACCCTCCCCTTGCATTGCACTGGGAGCCTGGGCACCTAGTCGTTAAGCGCTGCAATGCCAAGCCAATGTCCCCTGTGTGGATCTAGCCCCCAGTGGCAGAGACCAGCTGGAAAACTCACAGAAACCGCTGGAAAAGAGCCATTGCGTCCTCATGGCTCAACCCCCCTGTGACACCCTGGCACCCCCATATTCACCACTATCATGTAATTAGGACCCGTTCTGTACAAAGTCTGCCTTGGGAGGTAGCATTCGAAAAGTCTTGATCTGGTGAACATTACTATCCTGTTGGATGGTATGTGCTGTCGTTGGATGTGGAGTTATAACGTTTTGCTAAGTTGTGAAGTTAGAAGCACCCACAGTTGGCCTTTCGGGTGCAGCAAAGAAGAAGCTAGACAGTGCTAATGGCCTATCAACCAAACCAATGGCCATGGAAAAGGCTTGTCCTCACCTGGGGACCCTTCAGACAGCCAATGGAGAATGGCTGCCATGACTCATCAAGCATGCAAGGGCATGTGACTAGACCACATGAACTCCATTTTGGTACCTGTATTTTTCCACAAACTGGGCTGGGAACTTGGCTTGGAACAAAGGGTTCTCGCCATATGGAAGAAACTGTAAAAGGGGGAAGTGACATCACCAAGGGGCCTCACTCCCTCTACAACTCAACACCTGGAAACACCTTAGAAACAAAGACTGAACTGGGGAAAGTGGTGGTCCCCATAGGGGTGGACTTCCCCTTTTCCCCCTGGGTGCTTGATGCCCCCTCTGCCTCCGCCCCCACTCCACCCTTTCCATGAGGCCCTGCCCCTGCCCCACCTCTTCCCCCCCTTCCCCGCCCCCATTCTAACCCCTTCCCCAAAGTCCTCGCCCCAACTCCGCCCCCTCCATGCCCCTATTCCAACTTCTTCCCCAAATCCTGGCCCTGCCTCTTCCCCACCTCCTCCCCTGAGCGCACCACGTTCCCGCTCCTCCCCCCCACCCCGTGCTAACGCTGCCAAACAGCTGTTTGGCGGAGGCCGGGTGGGAAACGCTGGGAGGTAGGCGGAGGAGTGGGGACGCGGTGCGATCGGGGGGATGAGGAGGTGGAGCAGAGGGGGAGGGGAGCTTGGCTGTCGATGGGTGCAGAGCACCCACTAATTTTTCCCCATGGGTGCTCCAGCCCCAGAGCACCCACGGAGTCGGCACCTATGGTGGTCCCAGGCTGGAAGAGAGAATTCCAGCCTGTGTATAAAACATCTGCAAACTGCTTATACTATCTACCAGGGTGAAACACTGTTTGATTCAAATCCTGTGTAGTATATTAGGCTTAGATTGAATTTTGTTTATTTCTCAAGTAATCTTCCTTGATCTGTTTGCTATCACTTATAATCACTTAAAAATCTATCTTTCTGTAGTTAATAAATCTGTTTTATATTTTTACCGAAAACATTGTGGTTTGAGTGAAGTGTTTGGAGAAAAATCTCAGCTCAGTTAACAAAAGTTTGTGCATATTCCTCTGCATATCGAGGGAGGGGTGGACTGGGTAATTCATACTGGTCAAGCTTTTGACCAGGGCAGAACAGTACAGCTTTGGGGTCCTAGGCTGGGAAGCTGGGGGTATTTTGGCTGGAGCCTCTCTATTGTTGGTTCAGGCAGGGGCTGGCAGAGCATTCATGGACACAGCTTGGTGTAGCCCCTGCCTGTGGATGGTGGTGTGAATGCAGCTTGTCACAATGTCACAGTGTGAGAGGGAACCCAGACTGGTAAGACAGAGGGCTCAGCTGTACCCCAGTTCCAGGTGGCACCCCAGGGGGGACCCATCACACCCCCCACCCAAAGAGTCATAAGAGTCCCTAAGCCCAAACATAAACGACCCGCCCTGTTCAGAGCAGGTTGGGGGGGGAAACAGCTGTTTTGTAGCCAGAAGATCTCCCCTCCAGGAAGTATTTAACCCCTTCCTGATTCCCTCCTCTGAATTTCATCGTCGCTGTTGGGACACCATGGGATGGGGGCGGAGGGGGGTCAGGGCTGGAGCAGCCCTCCGAGAAGGGCAGTTCAGATGAGCCACAGGAAGCCAGGCCAATGTTCAGCTGAACCTGAGCTTGGTCTGCTCTCCTTGCATTGTGGATCGACAGAGGACGACAGCCTGCCGGGCTGCCAGGCTGGCCCTTCTCACCAGACCAGGACGACGAGCTCTGAGTAGCTTAATGCAGTAAATCAGAGGATGTGTCAGGACGGGCCAATGTCTCGCCGGGAAGATCTGAGTTCAAATCCCTTCTCTGCTGCGAACTCCTTGGGCTGGTCCTTTGCCTTCTCTGCTCCTCAGTTCCCCACCTGAACAGCGGGGACAATAGCCCGGCTCTGCCGCACCGGGGTGTGGAAGGAGAAATGCACTGATGCTGGTGAGGTGATGGGGGGCCAGGGAAATAGATGGAAGCCATCTGCTTCACTGGGCTGGCTCATGGCTGCGGTGAGGTCGGGGCCTCCTCTTCCTGATCCCATGCCGGTGCCTCGGTGAAGCTGTGTCTGTCTCCCCAGGCGGCGCCGGGCCCTCCTGGCAGATGGCTCTGTCTGTACTGGGTGAGCCAGGCCCCAATCCTGCCAGGAGACGTGCTCGCAGGTGGGTCATTCTCATGACATGCAGGAGCGGGGCCTCAGCCTAGGCTCTCTTCCTCGTCGAAAAGGTTTCCCAAGTCATGGGACAAAGGGGGGAAGAGGCGGCTGGGCCCAAAGGCTCCTCTTCTGTCCTGAGCCGCTTCTCCTCTTCTCGAATAGCCCCGATGGGAGCCCGGGCAGTGCGTGGAGACAGCCCACCCCCTTGGTGCACGGGGAAACGAGCCTCTTCCTAGGGGGTTTGCTGCAGGGATCTTGGGGGGCTGGCGCAGGGCATGGCCCGATGGTTCTGTTTGCATCAGATCCAGTTGGCACTGGGCACGAGGCCCCTGCAGGCCCTCGGTGCCAGGACCCGTCCCCCTCCGCGGAGCGTTCCCTGGCATGCAGGGAGCCTTAATCCCGCGTGCTTGTTAAGCACTAATCTGCCCCGAGCCCAGCGAGGGGCAGGATGGAAGAGGGATTCGTGCCAGGGCCCGCGGGAACCTGCTGGGGAGCAGGGGCACGAGGCGGGGGAGTGAAAGAATGAGTGAGGGGGGAGGAGACAAGCGAGAGACGGGAGAGCAAGAGAGTCACAAGCAAAGGTGTGAAAGGGAGAGTGGAGGGAGACAAAGGAAAGAAACACCCAGGCTACAGGGATACAGCAGCAGAGCTGCCATTAGAGCCCAGTCAGAAAGGACCCTCCCATGCAGGGTTAATTCCCCCATGAAACCCCTACCCCCCTCCCCCCCCAGGCTGGGGCATCCCCTGTGGATCCCAGAACATCTTTGGAGTTTTAAACACTGAGCCGAGCTACAACCACAAGCCACCCGCACGTTAGGGTCCTTGCGGTCAAACGAGGGAAGGTGCCCGATGCCCGTGCACTCTCCATGCCCACACTCCCCTGCCTTGGTGCGAGCTGCCCGGGCTCCCATTGATGGCACTTCTGCTGCCCGGGCTTCTCCTCTACCCATGATCCCAGGTACGGCCCATGCTCCCGCGGCCCCCATACATTGCACTGCCAGCGAAAGGAAAGGAAGCCCAGAAGCAGGAGGAGATGGGCAGGACCTTGGTGCCCAATGCCCTAGTCAGTTACAAAACATTGCCTGGGTAGGGCACCCCCTCTTGCTGCCAGCTAACTCCCCCAGACACAGGGGAGCCAGGGGCAGGGACTTTGCCAGCACCTCTTGGGGCAGGGCATTCTGGCTGGGGTGGTGTGTTACTTGTTGTCAGTCAGTCCCAAGGGGACACGGGCGCTATGAATTTCCCTCCTTGGCACCTTCCACTTGCAGATCTCAAGGCGCTTTCTCAACATTCAGTCTCCCCTGAGATAAGCCAGTTTATGAGATGGAGAAATTGAGGCACGGGCAGCAGAAGTGACTTGCCCAAGGTCGCACAGCGGCAGAGCCAGGACTAGAACCCAGGAGTCCGGCTGCCATATCACCTGCTCTGGCCACTGCCCCAGTCCATTGTCCTGAATAGCACCCACCTGAATGAGAAAGGGACCACTGAGGGGACATCCCACCCACCCATGTCCATAGCTCAGTGGTTTGAGCATTGACCTGCTAAACCCAGGGTTGTGAGTTCAATCCTTGAGGGGGCCATTTAGGGAACTGGGGTAAAAATCTGTCTGGGGATTGGTCCTGCTTTGAGCAGGGGGTTGGACTAGATACCATGTGCAGCGTGGCTAAGAGGAGAAGGTCACCTGAAATGGAGCCAGCACTTTGCAGGTACCTAGGCCGAGAGCCATCGATTCCAATGGAAGTTAGGAGCCCAAATACCTTTGAGGTTCTCTGGGTCCTACCCCAAGACAGGGGAACCACAGCCCCAAAACTAACCATTGCTCCTTAAAGGCCATCATCACCTTCCCAGCCTCTTGTAATGCGGCACCGGGAACTTGTCAGTTCCACCGTGTGGCCCTTAGCTCCTTAGAGAAACGGTGTGGATGAGGGATGGAAAATCCCAGCCTGGTGCTCGGTGGGGGTCATTCTTGGAGGGGATTTAAAAAGCAAACAAATTAAAACCAGATTTGGGAAGCAAAGGCTGAGTTCCATGGCTCCTGGGGCTAATCTCCCCCCAGACAGCGGGGGAGCCGGGCTGGAATTAAAGCCGGGGAAATGTGCTTGCTTGCTTGCTTTCGGCGGCTCCCTTCTGAACTCTGAAGGCATCGGAGAGGAGCTGGACGGCACCTATGGAAGCAACACATCCGTGTTTCACACTGCACGAGATAAAGCCCCGATTTCCGTACTTCGGGCTCAGTGACACCAGCCTTGTCTACACGAGAAAACTGTCCCGGTTCAGCCAAACCAGTTTCAATCTGCTGTAGCGCAGAGCCCCACCTCCCCGTCTATCCATGCTACTGTTTCAGGGGAAGGGTTCCTGGCACCCGTGTGGCTTACCTTGATTCCAGAGGGCAGGTCTACACTACCGCTGAAGTCAATCTAGCGTACGTTGCTCAGGGGTGTAAAAGTGCCGTCCAGACACGCTCTCCCGCAGACATAGACAAAGCGCTCTCCTGTCTGGTGCAGCTGCGCCGATGCAGTGCTGTGGTGTAGACGTGCCCTCTCAGAGTGGCGCTCTTGAACTGAAACAGGCGAGGAGAGATTGGCACCGATTTAACGGCATCAGTTTCTAAACCCATTCCAGTAAATCGGTGTCGTTTTCTCGGGGCTCGGGGGCTGCGTTTTCCGTTGCTCTGCGCGGGACTCCCTGTCTGTGGCCATCACAGGCTGAGTTGCTTTGGGAAGGACGCAGAGCCCAAAGGCAGTAAAGAAAGAGCTGATTTAACAAGAGATTCTTCTAAGGCTGCAGATCCGGCCCCTGCTGGCTGCCCCTTCCTGCCCCAGGCTGCCTTCCCGGCTGTGCTTGCTTAGTGTACTGACCCAGCTAAGTTTTCGCTGCGCTGCATGGGGACGGCAGGCCGGGTTCATGCACCAGCAGACCCAGCAAGCCCATTTCTGCTTTGACGATAACGTTCACATGGTGTGCAGACTAACACAGGACTGCTGCCCTAGGCATGGCAGCCCTACCCAGCTTTCTTTGCTGGAAAGGCAGCAAGGCTAGTGGTTAGAGCATGAGTTTGGGAGTCAGGAGTCCTGGGTTCTATACCCAGCCCTGGGAATATATCTAGGGTCTAGACTAGGAGCCAGGACTCCTGGGTTCTATAGCCAGCTCTGTCACTGCCTCACTTGGGCAAGTCACTTCCCCCCTCCGTGCCTCAGTTTCCCCATTTGAAATACAGGGTAAGCACACTGGAATTCCCCACCCCCCTCCCCAAGCAGGGCCGTGAGGCCTAGTTCATGCAGAGCCTTGAGACGCTCAGGCGAACTGCTGCCAAGTGTGGCTTTCTCCCACACTTCTGCCCCTCACCCCTCTAGTCTCTACCAGCTGGGATGAGAACTGTGCTCCCTCCCCTCTGGCTGCCCCCCTGAGTCCATCACCCCTTTGTTATGTTCGTGGCACACACCCAGAGACAGCTAAAAATACCATCTGGGCAGGTTGCACTGTAAGCCCACTTTCATTCTCGTAACCCAGAACGGGAGCACACAGTAACCTGAAGCTCACGCTCAGGGGCCAACTGGCCGCCGTATTTGGGGTCGGGAAGGAATTTTCCTCCAGGTCAGACTGGCTGAGACCCTGGGGGTTTCTCGCCCTCCTCTGCAGCGTGGGGCACGGTCACTTGCTGGTTTGAACTGGAGTAAATGGGGGATTCTCTGTAACTTGAAATCTTTAAATCAAGGACTCCAGTAACTCAGCCAGAGGTTCTGGGCCTAGTGGTGGAGCAGGTGGGTGGGTTCTCTGGCCTGTCACGTGCAGGATGTCAGACTACATCAGACTTGGGACGGAAGAATCCCATTCACTGTTACAGACTAGGGACCGAATGGCTAGGCAGCAGTTCTGCAGAAAAGGACCTAGGGGTTACGGTGGACGAGAAGCTGGATATGAGTCGACAGTGTGCCCTTGTTGCCAAGAAGGCTAACGGCATTTTGGGCTGTATAAGTAGGGGCATTGCCAGCAGATCGAGAGACGTGATCATTCCCCTCTATTCGACATTGGTGAGGCCTCACCTGGAGTACTGTGTCCAGTTTTGGGCCCCACACTACAAGAAGGATGTGGAAAAATTGGAAAGAGTCCAGCGGAGGGCAACAAAAATGATTAGGGGGCTGGAGCACATGACTTATGAGGAGAGGCTGAGGGAACTGGGATTGTTTAGTCTGCAGAAGAGAAGAATGAGGGGGGATTTGATAGCTGCTTTCAACTACCTGAAAGGGGGTTCCAAAGAGGATGGATCTAGACTGTTCTCAGTGGTACCAGATGACAGAACAAGGAGTAATGGTCTCAACTTGCAGTGGAGGAGGTTTAGGTTGGATATTAGGAAACACTATTTCACTAGGAGGGTGGTGAAGCACTGGAATGGGTTACCTAGGGAGGTGGTGGAATCTCCTTCCTTAGAGGTTTTTAAGGCCCGGCTTGACAAAGCCCTGGCTGTGATGATTTAGCTGGGAATCGATCCTGCTTTGAGCAGGGGGTTGGACTAGATGACCTCCTGAGGTCCCTTCCAACCCTGATATTCTATGATTCTATGATCAGTGGTGCTGAGGCTGCGGCTCGCGAGCTGCAAGTGTCTGGTTAATGTATCTCCTTGCGGCTCTTTGCAGCCCGTTATATTAACACAGTGTGATTTAATTATTAACTGATCTAAGTTATTAACCAATCAGGGTGCTTTTACTATGTTATTAATAGGGCCCTACCAAAGTCACGGCCATGAAAAACGTGTCACGGACCGTGAAATCTGGTCTCCCCCGTGAAATCTAGCTATTGTAGAAGGGTCACAGTATTGCCACCTTTACTTCTGTGCTGCTTTCAGAGCTGGACGGCCAGAGAGTGGTGGCTGCCGGCCAGGCACCCAGCTCTGAAGGAAGCATGGCCACCAGCAGCAGTGCAGAAGTGAGGGTGGCATGGTGGGGAGGGGGGTTGTCACTTTTTTGATGGGGGGCAGGGCCAGCCTTATGGGTGGGTGATGTGGGCGACTGCCCAGGGCGCCGTGGTCAGGGGGTCGCTGTGGTCACCACAAACACACGCAGCCAGCCCAAGGCCTTTTTAATCTCCAAGCGCTGGGGAGGGGCAGGGCTGGGTCTGGGGGCACCCCGGGGCTGGGTCAGACCCACCCCCAGTGGCAGTGTAGAAGTAAGGGTGGCAATACCACACCATGCCACCATCACGTCTGCGCTGCTGCTGGCAGTGGCACTGCCTTTAGAACTGGGCTCCTGGCCAGCAGCCGCCACTCACCAGCCGCCAAGCTGTGAAGGCAGCAGCGCAGAAGTAAGGGTGGCACGGTATGATACTGACACCCTTACTTCTGTGCTGCTGCTGGCGGCAGCGCTGCCTTCAGCACTGGGCACCCGGCCAGCCGCCACTGCTCTCCAGCCACCCAGCTCTGAATGCAGTGCCGTCACCAGCAGCAGCGCAGAAGTAAGGGTGGCAATACCATGACCCCCCTACAATAGCCTTGTGACCCCTGCCCATGATCCCGTTTTGGATCAGGATCCCCACAGTTACAACACCATGAAGTATCAGATTTAAATATCTGAAACCGTGAAATTTAAGATTTTTAAAATCCTATGACCATGAAATTTATCAAAATGGACTGTGAATATGGTAGGGCCCTAGTTATTAACCAATTAAGATACTAAGTTATCAATTTATTTGCTGTGAGAATAATATATATATAATAATTTATATAGAATATAATAATATTATATATAAACTAAATATTTCCCCGTCACACTGTTTAAATATGAATAGGACTACAGTAAATGAAACAATTAATTCACACTCCTGTGGGTCTGTTGGGTAATGCTAATCACTAATTTGGCTCCTGAACCACTGAGGTCTGAGTACATTGGACTAAATCAGGGGTCGGCAACCTTTCAGAAGTGGTGTGCCGAGTTTTCATTTATTCACTCTAATTTAAGGATTCGTGTGCCAGTGTTGGGGAAGATGTCGGGGACTAATGAGCAGTAAAAGAAGGCCATTGAATTTGACATAAATTTTTCATTTTAGATTTAACCAGACCAGTGGTTCCAGAAATTTTTTTTCAATTTTTAAGTATTAGAGACAATGGGGCGTCCCCCGGGCACTTATTGCCAACTTGTCCCATTTGATAAGGGAACTCTAACCCCCCCTTTCTCGCGTTGAGCGCTTACTTACCTTTTCAGGGGAGTTAAACACCTGGACTGGGACTTAAACCCAGGCTGGGACTTTAACCCAGACTACTTGGATTTTGTGCACACCTGGACTGGGACTTTAACCCAGACTTAAGCTGTTAGGGACTTGAACCCCGACAATCTGCACTGGGACTTTAACCCAGGCAACCTGCACTGGGACTTTAACCCAGGCAACCTTTACCCTACTCAACGGGTAGGTGGATGTTGCTGGATTTCTACGAGCTTTAGCTGGTTTACAGAACTCGCCTTATTGCCGACGCAGAGATCAGATTACCAGGCAAGGCTTTTCTAAACCAGAGGATGCGCGCTGCGTTGCCTTAGAGTTCGATTCCCCGCCGGAGAGTCAGACAGAGTCGCCAAAGATGTTGGGGACTTGAACCCCAACAGCGAAGTTTGTTGTTTGACCGCAGAGAGACAGGCAACACCAGCAAGGTCCGATAAAAAAAAGTTCTTTATTGACAAGTGCACGCGCCAGTAAAGAACTGCTCGTATTCGAAGAGAACCAGCAGGCACGTTTACAACTAAGTATAGGGTATATACACAGTTTCGTTGCGTTACAAATTATTTATCTTACACAACTTATATCCCACCCCTTTTTTGGTTAGTAACAAACCCTAATAACAAAGCACATTTGTTTTTTTTTATAATGTAAGCAAGTTGATGCCCCAGCAACTTTCTTATTAGCAAGGTTGCCAAGCAACAGACACTGGAAGACAAGAGTTAACGCAGCTGGTAACTTAAAAAATGCACCTTTCTTTTTTATTTTACTTTTTTCCAGGGCTTTTATAAAACATGCTTTTTAAAACCTCTATTAACCTAACTAAAGTTAAGTTGGCATAACTGTTATTTGTGCTACATTTTTATTCAGGCCTAACACCAGTCATACATTTTAACATTTTTAGAAGGTCTCTTTCTATAAGTCTATAATATATAACTAAACTATTGTTGTATGTCAAGTAAATAAGATTTTTTAAATGTTTAAGAAGCTTCATTTAAAATTAAATTAAAATGCAGATCCGCCCAGACTAGTGGCCAGGACCCGGGCAGTGTGAGTGCTGCTGAAAATCAGCTCGTGTGCCGCCTTCGGCACGCGTGCCATAGGTTGCCTACCCCTGGACTAAATGATCATGATGGTCCCTTCTGGCCTTGAAGTCTAGGAATGTGTGAGAGACAAAGCAGGCTGCTCCCTAAGGCAGAGAGGCACCACTCACCCCACCATGCTCTAGTCTAGCCTGACTGCCCATCGCCATTTGCAGGCTTCCCTACAAAGGCCCCTAACCTGCAAGCAGGACCAGGAACCCCTCCACCCTCACCCTCCACACTCTTAAAGGGATAGCTTGCAATTCCAGGACAGTCCTCAATACTCTGCACCCTGCAGACGCTGCAACCCCGCTCCACTTGGGTGCTGATGGTTTGTGGTTGGTCTCCCCTGAGCAGCGAGGGCTCTCTGTATCCTGAGCCAGCCTGTGGCTCCAGAGTGGCTGGTCCACCTGTGATAACAGCCTCCTGCAGAGATAACAGCCCTCAGACCTTCACTAGCAGCTGCCAGCACAGGGCTCTTCATACACAGGCATGGACTAAACCCTTGACTCTCCCTGTCACAGCAACGGGGGAAACTGAGGCACGGAGCATGCAGGGGACTGCCCAAAGCAGAAGCAGAGCCATGAGTTGAACCTAGGAGCCTTATTCCCCCCGCTGACCGGCCTGGCTCAGACGTTGGCAGAACAGGGTCTTTGATTTGGTGTCCACACAGTGGAAACAGCCCAGACAGCAGCTGAGCAGCTCCCCACAGCCAGTCACACCACAGCATAGACGGCACCAGAGCCTGGGCTGAGTCCCCGAGCCGTTCCCAGAGCCTAGGCCGAGTCCCTGAGCCGTTCCCAGCCTCAGGGGCCGCTCCGGGCCACTGTGATAGCTGCACCAGAGCCGGAGAGGTGACGTGAGCTCTGCCTGTGTATTTACCCATAACCATCCCAGCAAAACACAGCGCTGGGGGATGGCTAGAGAGGGGTGTACGGGTGAAAGAGGAAGAGATGAGGGTGGGTGGGAGGTAGATGGACAGATAGATGCTGGTGGAAGGATAGATGTAGACTTAGTGCATCGTCCATTTCAGGCGTTCTGTGCGCCCCCACAACTCACATAGACCTATAACCCAAACTCTGCAAACAAACCCACGTCTGTTCCTCTCAGGAAGTGCATAAAAAGCCCCAACTAAGCCCCTGAGTGTGGAGGCTGGGTCCCTCTGGAGAGCTTCATTTATCACAGTCAGCTGGAGCCAAGGGGGACTTGATGCAGCCCTTTGACTTCCCAAACAGAGCTCTGCCTTACAGCCGACAGACAGACGCAGGGGGTGGGGGGCGGGCTGTGTATATCATGACATTGCACAGCACATTGCTGGCCCTGGATTCTCCCCAGCTAGCGGAGCAGAGACACAAGGCTTCGGGGTGGGGGGAGAGAAAGGGGTGGGAGGAGGGTGGAGTTTTTCTTGACCCAAGATCCTGTTTCAACAAGTGACCCTGTCCAGAGAAGGAGAGGGGCGAAGGAGGGAGCTATTTAAAGAAAGCTGGGAAGTCTCCTCTCTCGACTGATTTTTCCTTTCCTCCTCCTGCGTTCCTTCCATCCAGCCCCCGGCGCCCCGGGCTGACGAAGATGGGGAAAGGGGTGAGTAGGACGCTTTGAGTGCGTTTTAAGGGGCTCGTGCTGGGAATGGCTTGAATGGGACTGAAGACGACAGTGGTGCTGTGGTAGAAAAAGAAGCGGGTAAACGAACCTAAACTAAACGCCACATTCCCCGAAGGAGAAGTGGGTAAACTCCGGCTACCCGAGTCTGCCCTCAGCTACGTGACTGGGGAACGAGGGACTGGAGAGCTTCAAAGTTTGAGACAGGAGTGAAGCAGCAACAAACAAGGGGGAACATGGGCATGTATCTTTCTGGGACTAATTTGTACAGCTTGGAGGGCAGGCAGGGCCAGTGCTTAATATGTGCCAGGGCTGAGTGCCGGCACCTCTGGGCTTGGCAGTGCATAACCCCGGCACCTCTGGGCCTGGCAGATCAGAACCCCGGTACCTCTGGGCCTGGCAGATCAGAACCCCGGCACCTCTGGGCCCGGCAGATCAGAGCCCCGGCACCTCTGGGCCTGGCAGATCAGAACCCCGGTACCTCTGGGCCCGGCAGATCAGAACCCCGGCACCTCTGGGCCTGGCAGTTCAGAGCCCCGGTACCTCTGGGCCTGGCAGATCAGAGCCCCGGTACCTCTGGGCCCGGCAGTTCAGAGCCCCGGCACCTCTGGGCCTGTCAGTTTATAGCCCCAGCACCTCTGGGCCTGGCAGTTCAGAGCCCCGGTACCTCTGGGCCTGGCAGATCAGAACCCCGGCACCTCTGGGCCTGGCAGTTCAGAGCCCCGGTACCTCTGGGCTTGGCAGTTTATAGCCCCGGCACCTCTGGGCCTGGCAGATCAGAACCCCGGTACCTCTGGTCCTGGCAGATCAGAACCCCAGTACCTCTGGGCCTGGCAGATCAGAACCCCGGTACCTCTGGTCCTGGCAGATCAGAACCCCAGTACCTCTGGGCCTGGCAGATCAGAACCCCGGTACCTCTGGGCTTGGCAGTTCAGAGCCCCGGTACCTCTGGGCTTGGCAGATCAGAACCCCGGTACCTCTGGGCCCAGCAGTTCATAGCCCTGGCACCTCTGGGCTTGCTGCATCAGTTATGAAAGTAAAAAAAAATTNCAGCAGTTCAGAGCCCCGGTACCTCTGGGCCTGGCAGATCAGAACCCCAGCACCTCTGGACTTGGCAGTTTATAGCCCCAGCACCTCTAGGCTTAGCAGTTCATAGCCCCGGCACCTCTGGGCTTGGCAGATCAGAACCCCGGTACCTCTGGGCCCAGCAGTTCAGAGCCCGGCACCTCTGGGCCTGGCAGTTCAGAACCCTGGCACCTCTGGGCCTGGCAGTTCAGAACCCCGGCACCTCTGGTCCGGGCAGATCAGAACCCCGGTACCTCTGGGCCCAGCAGATCATAGCCCCGGCACCTCTGGGCCTGGCAGTTTATAGCCCCAGCACCTCTGGGCCTGGCAGATCAGAACCCCGGTACCTCTGGGCCCAGCAGTTCATAGCCCCGGCACCTCTGGGCCCAGCAGTTCATAGCCCCGGCACCTCTGGGCTTGCTGCATCAGTTATGAAAGTAAAAAAAAATTGCTTGAGCCCTGGCACCTCTTTCATTACAACTTAAGCACTGGGCAGGGCCCCCGGCTGCGCTGGACCTGGTCTCTCATTCCATAATTGCCATTTCCAATCCACCCCCTCCCCTTCACTGCAGGGAAACATTTTTGCAACCAGGCGAACAATGCGACGGAGGGGACCGCTTACCAAACATTGTGACCGCTGGGTAAACAGCCGCCTCGCCAGGGCTGGGTCAGACTCCAGGTGGGGGTGAAGGAGTTGGCCGGGGCATTGGCCCCGGGGGATTATTTGGAGATGTAGGCTGGATTCCAAAAGTAAAATCAGCTCAGCTGTCCTCTGCATGCCACCGCCAGGATCAGAGAGCTGGCTTGGCCAGGAAGTTAGTTTGAATCAAGTGGGGTTCCCCCCTAGTGTTTTCGCTCTTCGGGAACTTTTTGCAGCTGGCATTAAAAAATACCCCGACTGGTGCAAGCTGGCTCCACTCCACTGTTCCTTAAACCTGCTTGGCCTCCCGAACGCTGTTGAGACACGAGGGACATTTCGGAAGGAGCAATCCAGCCCAGCCGTCAACCCCCCCTTGCATTATCGGGGGTGGGCTTTGCAGCATCGTGGGGTAGTTTGGGGAGAGGGGGGCATGTGCCCCAAATCCCTTGAAACGCAGAACAGAATTCCTCCAACCTGCAACGTCGAACGCCTCGCTCTGCTTTGCTAATTAGTTCCCCAGAAGCTGAAATGCGGAGTGGGTTGATTTATGTATGTATGTAGAATGGCCAGATCTGTAGGAAATGCCAGAGCCTGGGAACCTTTGTGGAGCTAGGGATGAAGCATGAATTCATTAACTAGATTTATACACTGCTCCT
Source organism: Platysternon megacephalum (assembly GCA_003942145.1). Taxonomy (NCBI): domain Eukaryota; kingdom Metazoa; phylum Chordata; order Testudines; family Platysternidae; genus Platysternon; species Platysternon megacephalum. The sequence continues at coordinate 263,355 of QXTE01000412.1, forward strand.
AACACACGACTCACGGGAAACTGAAAGAAAACATGGGGAAAGTGCTATGCAGCAAACAGTGTTTAGAAGAAGGATTAGATGAAGTGACAGTTCAGGAAGGCAGTGCGTAGACTAGGGAACTGCCCGTCAGGACTCCTGGTTTCTAGTTCCAGTACTGGGAGGTGAATGGGGTCTAGTGATGAGAGCAGGGATCTGGTTGTCAGGACTCCTGGGTTCTGTCTCCAGCTCTAGGAGAGAGTGGAGTCTAGTGGGTATAGCTGCGCTGGCAGGACCCCTGGGTTCTGTTCCCAATCCTGTCACTGACTTGTGGTGTGACCTTGAGCAAGCCACTTCAGTGTCACCAACTGGCTAATGCGTATGTCTCCCTCTGATGGGTGGATCCAGGATTGATCAGTTGTGTATCCTAGACTCTATAGTGCTTGTAGAGATTCTCCTCAGGCTCAGATGGCAGGGGGGCTGTGCCTTGGAAGGTGTGGGTTCCATCCCTGCTGTACTTCTGAAGCCCCATAGCTGGGATGTTCCCAGATGATCACAGGTTTGTTACAATTTTCATTCACCTTTGAAGTTCCCAAGTGGGAGGCACCATGGAGGGGCAAAGAGCTGTTCACAGAAGGGTTCTTTTAATAGTATTTTTACAGCCAAGCAATAAGCTTATACAGAAGGGAGAATGAAAACCACATTGCCTGAAAAATAACTCTTCTCTTTAAACAGCTTCAGTGGGGAAAACAATTTCCTGTGCCCACAGGAAGCACTCAGAATGGGGGCTTGAATGGCGGATAGCATGGAGACATGCATAGGAAACATACAGGGCTTAGAGTGGTCACAACCCTACAATACGTGCTGCCTAGGGGATAGAACCTGAGCTGCGTGTGGGCTCATAGAACTGCCCGCATGGAGCTCAGCACAGGATCAGAGCCTGCAATAGCATTTATCGTTCTTTTATTATCCAGAGCCTTTTGAAGAGGTTTGCCATGTGACGAGCTCTCGCTCTAATAATTAGGGATGGCTGAAAATTTTCTGTGGAAATTTATTTTCAGCGGGAAATCAGGTTTTCGACTCAATAAAACTTTTTGTGCAAAGGGTTGGCTTTCCGTGCATTTTCTGGCCCGTTTTTTGTTGGAAAAACGGAACACCTGAAAACCGAAATATTTTGGCCAAGAAAGCACTAATTCCCCTTTTCTGAGCTCATTTTTCGTTATTTGAATTTCTGGTGCAAAAAAGTAATTTTTCCACGGAAAATTTAGATGAAAAGGATTTTTTGGCCTGTTTTCATCAAAATTTTCCATGGCAAAAACCACCCATTTTTTGAAAAGCTACATGAATATCTAATAACAACATTTTGCATTGATACAGTATCTTGCAAGAAGAGATTTCACAGCTGTTGCTCTGGTGATGCTTTTGGGGTCAGAGGAAACATAAATGAAGCAGGGTGCAGTTTTTCACTGTTATTTCTCTATGAGAACTGCCACAATTGTCACATTTCTGTGTTCCATGGCACCCCTGAAAACTTCACATCTGCAGCAGGACCAGACCTCTGATCCAAAACAACCCCTGAGCGAAAGGAGAATCTCCATTACCTAGGAGCAGTATGAGGCCTATGACACATAGCTAATTAGTTGGGATCCCAGCCAGTAGAAGGCAGTCATGCACAGATGCACTAGCCAGTTCATTGCACTGTTGAAAATGACAGTGGGCCAGATGCCACAGCAAAAGAAATATTTACATGAGCATATTGCAGTGTCCTCGGGGAGGCTCCTCTGCAGACTCCTGACCGGGGCTGTCAAGGGACCAAAGAAGTGTGACCCCCCTCATTCAGAGACTCCACACCAGGGTCATGCTGAGCCCAGTGCCCGCTGGGACAGGATTTGGGGAATTTAGACAGTGTTTGCTGGGCAAATGTGGCCCCTAAAGCTCAGAGTCTGGTACCTCACTCACAACTCTCTGTGCAGCCACCCAGGCATGGCACTTGCCTGCCAAGAGATGCCGGATAGAAAGAGATGCAGGAGGGAGGATGGGGTAGATGAGCCACAGGGTCACATCTTGACCCCCCCCGCCCTGGGAATCATTGGCCTAGGAGAGACCTATGGAAAGGCAGAGTGGACAGGGATGGAGCAGCAGGGCTCCGGTGGGGATTCGGATCCAAACTCCACTCCTTCTCGAGCCCCCTCCCTTTGAGAGTCTTGGCATTCTGGGCAGACGTTAATTAAACCCAACAGCACCCCGTGTGGTCGGTGGTATTACCCCAGCCTCCAGCTGGGGAAACCAAGCCACAGAGTCATGCAGGGACTTGCTTAAGTTCTCACTACAAGTCTGTCACAGAAGTGGGAACAGAACCCAGGAGTCCTGGTACAGTCCTGCTCTGTACCATGGACATGGTGCAAGTGTATGTAACGTCCCCAAGCTGGGGCTTTACCACTCCTCATCTGGCCCCCAGCGACTCCCTGTAGAGGTCTCTGGCCCACCCAGTCACCTGGAAGAGGCAAGGCACAGCTGGGGCAGTGTGGGGGGGTCTAGGACCTGTAATATTCTTCCAGGCCATTGGCCCCATGTAAATCCCAGCCTGGAGCTCTGGGTCCCCCTCTAGTGTTAGGGATCAGAACTGCAGCCCCATGAGCATGGCTGGCCAAAGGAGCGACACTCCTGTAATGGCCCTGATCCTGTAGCTAGTGCACCCAGTGAGAGACTGGGGGGCGTGGGGGACACAAAGAGCTCAGGATAGGGCCCAGAGCATCTAACTCACCTGTGCCACTGACTACAGGCAGGGGCTCGTTCTGCCAGGTCTCCTCCTGCTGCTCGATGGTCCCTCTATAGGGCATCGTTTGGCACTTGGAGGTTATGAGGATGGGGGGCAGAGAGCTGGGGCGAGGGGGGTGGGGCGGATATTCCCAGAGATATACCAGATATACCATGTCATGGTAATCCAGCCTCTATGACTGAAAGATAGGGGGTCCCACCGGTACTAGCCCAGCTCTGAGGGGGGCTTTGCTGCCCCCAGTCCAGAGCCCCAAAGCAGGGCAAGGTCCGTGCTGGCTGCTTAGGGGGTGGTGCTGGCGATGGCAGGGGTGGCTGGCTGTAAGTGCCATCTTTAAGCAATGTTTGCCTAACCGTTGTCATTAAAGATCCAAGTACTTATGGCAAGAGGCAGCGTGTTAACCCTGGGGCCTTGCCCACACGCAGCTGGGCACGGGGTTCTGTTCCTCTTGGCTGCTGCATCCCACCCCAGAAGGGGCTGCGTTTCGGCAGCTGGAGCAGCAGATCCTGGAAGGTGCTTTGGGATCTTTGCTGGGAGCAAGGGGTTGTCAAACAGAACAGAGAGCTCCTTCGCTAGCTCCTCGCCGCACGGCGAAGGATCCCAAAGAGCCATGGAAACCACAGGCAGGACGCTGGACTCATGAACCCTGGGAAGTGCCAGGACTATTCAGCCCTTTATATGGAGCAGAAAGGAGGCTCTATTCTCCCTTCCCCATTCATGGCCTGAGAGAGACTTTCTTCTTCGCTCTCTTTCTTCCTGCAGGGGGCTTTTGGCTCAGACTCTCCTCCGGTCTCTGGAGACAGACATGACTTCCCTTGCAGACCGGGGCTCTCTGGCATCGCCCGGGGGGGGGGGGAGGGAGCCAGCTCCTTGCTGCCCTGATCATAAAGCCCAGGGAATCGTTCCCTAATTGGATCTGCCTCACGAAGTCAAATAGGATCCAGTCAAACACGGCCCAGTCTGAGCTGCGAAACTGACCGAGTCGCCCTGCGGACTGGCTGTGTCCCAAGACCGTGCGATCCTGCCTGGACTGGCGGCACCAAACAGTGCCGTAACTGGGCTACCGGGGCCCCCCTGGCATGAGCGGAGCCAAAAAGGGCTGGAGATATGTTTGTAAAATGCAAAGGGGGGCAAGGTCAGGGTGATTGACTCTCATGCTGCAGGACGGGGAGCTGCAGGGGTCAGGAAGGAAGACACATTGCCTATGTGGCTGGGTGCAGGGGGAGGAGGGTGTTGGGGAGGAAAGTCGTATCTCAGCAGCTGCAGATGCTAGGGTACTGCACATATGAACCAATGGCCTGTTCAGATGTGGAGGAAGGTGGGCTACTGGACAGAGGGACCAGGGGGCCTGATCCAGAGCAGGGAGCTGCTGGGTTAGATGGGCCAGGGGGTGTGATCTGGAGTGGCAAATCCGAGACTCCTTTAAGAGGGTGCACTCCAGCCTCCTACCCCGTCTTCTTAAGGAGCCTGCTGACCCAGACCCAGGCTCACGGCGGGAGATGCCCGTGCGTACCCTAGCTTTGGGGGTTGGGCTGGGGCTGCCTTTGAAATGGTTGGCTCTCATTGCATTGCAGTAGATCCCCCTGGGCCTGCACCTGTCCCCCTCGCTCTCACTGTTACAGGCTGTTCCCAGGAGTGGAGCCGGATGAGAGGGAGCCCGGCATGCTGGAACTGGAGCCAGTGCCCCCAGCCCCGGGGGAAAGGGTTACGCTTCCATCGATACAGGGGAACGGGAGAGGCCCAGAGCCGGGGGCAGAAACCAGCGGGGCCTGTGAAGAGGGCACCCCCAAATCATAGCTGGGGCCGTGCAGAATGCCCCCCGCAGTCGTGGCCGGGGGCAGGGAGACATGCTCTGGAAATGCACCATAACGATACATGGGGAGTTGCAGTTGGCAGGCTGGCCTTGTCCCAGGGACTCTCCCCAAATGGTGGCTACTTTCAGGGTTCCTAGCAGTTTCAATGCCTCCCTCCCTTCCCCCCATCCCTANTAGTTGGGATTAGGTCCTGCTTTGAGCAGGGGGTTGGACTAGATGACCTCCTGAGGTCCCTTCCAACCCTGATATTCTATGATTCTATGATTCTCCCGGGGGCCCGCAGTAACGAATCCCAGAGCCCCCTCCGGAGCAGCCACTAGCCCAAAGCAGCAGGAACCAGGGGAATTCAGTGTCTCTGCTTTGGCAGAGTGTCCCTGGGGAGGGTGAAGTCACTGGCATAGCATGCAGGGCACAGTGCTGTCTATGCCAGGGCAGCATTGGCAGGACAGCTAGAGGTCCCAGCCCCCCCATGTGTTGTTTGCTTAGCGCAGAGTGAACTTGGAAGATTTGGGACTTGAGTTCAGTTCCCAAACACCAGCTGTCTCCCCGAGCTCTCCAGGCCGCTGGGCTCACAAACCGGGGCAGGAAGCTCCCGAGAGCAGGAATCCTGATGTGATTCCCACCACTGCCTGTGACCGCTCTGCGTGGGAATGCTGGGCTAGGAATAGCCTCTCTCCTGGCATTCTGGCCCTGGGGCTCCTGCGTGGAGCAGAAGCAGTCCGCCATCATCAGAGTGCCACCTGCAGACCGTGGGGGCAGGGGCACTGGGAATGCCTTCATCCACAGGGCCATGAGCTTTTGCCCATCCCTCGGAGGATCTCAAAGCACTTCACACTGATGCACGAGTTGAGCCTGACACCCCTGGGAGGGGAGTCAGGATCATCCTCACTTTGCAGAGGGGGAAACTGAGGCATGGAGCATGAAAGTGACTCGCAAGTCAGTGGCAGAGCTCAGAGGAGCATTTCCAGAGCATGTCTCCCTGCCCCCGGCCACGACCAGGACCCCATGGTGCTAGGCACTGTACATTATTTATTAGGGGTATTACGGTAGTGTGTCGGAGTCCCAGCCACAGACCAGGACCCCATGGTGCTAGGTGCTGTACATTATTTATTAGGGGTATTACGGTAGTGTGTCAGAGTCCCAGCCACAGACCAGGACCCCATGGTGCTAGGCGCTGTATGTTATTTATTAGGTGTATTACGGTAGCACCTCAGTACCCCATCCATGCACCGGGACCCCATGGCACTAGGCACACACAGAACAAAGAGACAGTCCCTGCCCCAAACAGCTTCCAATCTAAGTGTAAGATGAGAGGCAATTGGTGCAGAGAGACCCACAGATGGGGCAGCCCGAGGAAACATCCATTCTCCTGTTCCTGGCTGTGGTCCCGCTTTTCTGATCTCTTGCAGCCAGCCAGGCAGGGCAGGGGGTGGGGGGAACACGACTCCCCCTCTTCCACTCATGAGTCTCGTCTCCCCCAGGCCTGACCTGCCACAGTAAGCGTAGGGGAGAGAAACCAGGAATCTCTCGGCCCTGCTGCAGGAGAAGCCGTTCCCTGGAGACCTGCCTAGGTTTTGTCTGAGGCCCAGAGCATCCGGGGACAGGACACTTGGGCTGTCCTGAGCTGCCAGGTGGCCAGAGCTGGGTTCTCTTCTGCGTTGGTTGCTCTGAAATCCTGGCTGAGGACCTGGGGGGCGGGGGGGAGGCTCTGTCTGCACTGAGCTCATTCCCACTTGCCACCCAGCACCTTCTGCCAGGGGGACGCTCTGACCCGGTTCTGGATCTGAGTGTCGCCAAAGATCAGGCTTTGGCTCCGCCAGCGATGGGGATGGGCCCAGTGGACATCCAAACTTCCCCAAAGGTCAGGGGTCAGGCCCCTCCCTCTCCTGGGCTCCCGAAATGCAGACTGGCACCCCCTCCCCCACCAGGGGGTGGCCACAGCCCAGCCAGTCCTGGGCTCCCATGCCTGGTCGTGACCTTTGTGCTGCGTGGCTGCCGTGGGTTGGGGTGCCCCTCCTCCCTGTGGGTCTGTGTGGCTTCTGGGGTCCCCTGCTCACTGAAGTAACATTACCCCTCTTTCTCCCCCCCCCCCCCCCGGCAGGTTGGGCGGGAGTATTCGCCAGCGGCAACCACCTCCGAGAATGGCGGTGGCAAGAAGAAGCAGAAGGAGAAAGAGTTGGACGAGCTGAAGAAGGAGGTGAACCTGGTAAGGATCCGTTCCATCCCATGGGCACTGCAGGGGGGCTGGGCTGCCAATGCCTGGTGCGGGAGGGCCCTTGACCTGTCCCCCCCCCCCCCAAGGCAGGTCACCCCCCCATGCTTATGTGGCTGTGAGGTTGCTTCCCCCCATCCTTGCTAGATCTCGCTGATCAGCCCTGTGATCAGCACCTAGTGTCAGACGCCAAGGCGATAGGAGACAGAAACAGCAGGTGGAAGGATGGATGGATAGTACAAGTGGCTGGNGGGTTGCTTCCCCCCATCCTTGCTAGATCTCGCTGATCACCCCTGTGATCAGCACCTAGTGTCAGACACCAAGGCGATAGGAGACAGAAACAGCAGGTGGAAGGATGGATGGATAGTACAAGTGGCTGGCTGCTGGATAGATGGATGGTGCAGGTGGATGGGTGGATAGATTCTACAAATAAATAAGAAGCAAGAGGAAGACCAAGGACAGGGTAGGCCTGATACTAAATGAGGGGGCAAAACAATAACTGGAAATGTAGAAATGGCAGAAGTGTTTAATGACTTTTTTGTTTCAGTTTTCACCAAAAAGGCTAGCAGTGATTGGATGTTTAACATAGTGAATGCCAGTGAAAATGGGGTAGCATCAGAGGCTAAAATAGGGAAAGAACAAGTTAAAAATTACTTAGACAAGTTAGATGTCTTCAAGTCACCAGGGCCTGATGAAATGCATCCTAGAATACTCAAGGAGCTGACTGAGGAAATATCTGAGCCATTAGCAATTATCTTTAAAAAGTCATGGAAGATGGGAGAGATTCTAGAGGACTGGAAAAGGGCAAACATAGTGCCAATCTATAAAGAGGGGAATAAGGACAACCCGGGGAATCACAGACCAGTCAGTTTAACTTCAGTACCTGGAAAGATAATGAAGCAAATAATTAAGCAATCAATTTGCAAACACCTAGAAGATAATAAGGTGATAAGTAACAGTCAGCATGGATTTGTCAAGAACAAATTGTGTCAAACCAACCTAACAGCTTTCTTTGACAGGGTAACAAGCCTCGTGGATGTGGGGGAAGCAGTAGATGTGGTATATCTTGACTTTAGTAAGGCTTTTGATACTGTTTTGCATGACCTCCTCATAAACAAACTAGGGAAATGCAACCTAGATGGAGCTGCTATAAGGTGGGTGCATAACTGGTTGAAAAACCATTCCCAGAGAGTAGTTTTCAGTGGTTCACAGTCATACTTGAAAGGCATATTGAGTGGGTTCCCGCAGGGATCAGTTCTGGGTCCAGTTCTGTTCAATATCCTCATCAATGATTTTGATAATGGCATGCAGAGTACACTTATAAAGTTTGTGGACGATACCAAGCTGGGAGGGGTTGCAAGTGCTTTGGAGGATAGGATTAAAATTCAAAATGATCTGGACAAACTGGAAAAATGGTCTGAAGTAAATAGGATGAAATTCAATAAGGACAAATGCAAAGTGCTCCACTTAGGAAGGAACAACCAGTTGCACACATTCAAAATGGGAAATGACTGCCTAGGAAGGAGTACTGCGGAAAGGGATCTGGGGGTCATAGTAGATCACAAGCTAAATATGAGTCAACAGTGCAAAAAAAGTGAACATCATTCTGGGATGTATTAGCAGGAATGTTGTAAGCAAGGCACAAGAAGTAATTCTTCTGCTCTACTCCGTGCTGATTAGGCCTCAACTGGAGTATGGTGTCCAGTTCTGGGTGCCACATTTTAGGAAAGATGTGAACTAATTGGAGAAAGTCCAGGGAAGAGCAAAAAAAATGATTAAAGGTCTAGAAAACATGACCTATGAGGGAAGATTGAAAAAATTGGGTTTGTTTAGTGTGGAAAAGAGAAGACCGAGAGGGGACATGAAAGCAGTTTTCAAGTATGTAAAAGGTTATTACAAGGAGGAGGGAGAAAAATTGTTTTTCTCAACCTCTGAGGATAGGACAAGAAGCAATGGGCTTAAATTGCAGCAAGGGCGGTTTAGGTTGGACATTAGGAAAAATTTCCTAGCTGCCAGGTTGGTTAAGCACTGGAATAAATTGCCTAGGGAGGTTGTGGAATCTCCATCACTGGAGATTTTTAAGAGCAGGTTGGACAAACACCTGTCAGGGATGGTCTAGGTAATACTCAGTCCTGCCTTGAGTGCAGGGGACTGGATTAGATGACCTCTCGAGGTCCCTTCCAGTCCTATGATTCTATTCTATGATTCTATGGATGGTGCAGATGGCTGGCTGGATAGATGGACGGATGGTGCAGGATGGTGGGTGGATGAAGGGTGGGTACCATAGATGGACAGTGTCTCCTATACTCCAAATCTGCTTTCCCTGTATACTGTGGGTGGCTGGGGTCTCCCTGTCCCGGTGGCTCAGGGTGCCAGCCTCGCCCCAGGAAGTCATGGGCAGCCGGCCCTGATGGGCCAGTGCTCTGCCGGACGGGCCCTTTGGATCTGGTTCTGTTCCCAGGACATTCCGCTCTCTTGCTAGTCTGACTGCACCCTTTCCCCACCTCTCCCCTGGCAGGACGATCACAGGCTGTCCCTGGATGAACTCAGCAGGAAATACCAGGTGGATCTGTCCAGGGTAAGTCAGGACATGTCAGTGTCTGAGGGTTGGTGCCCCTCCCCCACATTGCCCTCTCCCCACCACTTCTCTCCCCCACCATCCTCCCTCCACTCCCCTCTTGCCCCCTCCCTACCATTCCGCCTCCCCTCTCATCCCCCCACCCCTCGCTCCCCCTCCCCTATCGCCCCTCGCTCCCTGCTTTCCACTTCCCAGGCTGGGCTGCCATCCTGCCCCACACCACTGCCCGATGACAATCGCTGCAGCATCAGACATCGCAGGTACCCTCCTGCTCCCCCCCCCCCGCCATCTGACCTCAACCCCCTGCCAGATCTTGGGGAAATTTGCCCTCACCCCTCCCTTAGGGTGGGGTCAGCCTGGGGCCTGAGCCTTCCCCTGTGAAGGATGGTCTGGGCCCTGATTCCCAGGCTTCTGGATGCAGGTTCTGTGCAGCGTCCGGGCCACTCCATTCACCTGGTGCTCAAAATACAGGGAAGGGTCCCCCCAGAAGGCCCAGTGGGGGAGGGATTCCCCACCCAGAAGCCCCAGCAGCCCCCTGGGGAAGATGAAGCCCCTTCCTCTGCAGTGTGGGCGGTTTGGCAGGGTGAGGGAGGGACTTCCCTCAGGGACACCCTCCCCCCCCAAGCCTGGTTGCACCGGGCAGTGGGGAATTCAGGAGAACTGGACCCCCCAGGTCTCTGTGATGTGTGTGTGAGCCGTGGGCAGCGGCTCCGTTCCCTTCGCCAGCCGCTGAGTGCACTGGGTCCGGTGCAGGAGGGGCCAACAGTGTGAAATGCCAGAGATACGGGGGCTCCTCCGGCCTTTAGGTGCTTCGAACCCTGGTAGCACGTAACTGGCTCTTTCTCTCTGTCCCTTCCTCCTGCCCTCCTGTTTTGTTGTTCCTCTGGGTTCTGTGTCGCTCCTTCGCTCCCCTGCCATCCCTCCGACCCCCCTCTGCCTGGGCAGGGTCTGACCAACACCCGCGCAGCTGAGATCCTGGCACAGGATGGCCCCAACGCCCTCACGCCCCCCCCGACCACCCCCGAGTGGGTCAAATTCTGCCGCCAGCTCTTTGGGGGCTTCTCCATCCTGCTGTGGATCGGCGCCATCCTCTGCTTCCTGGCCTACAGCATCCAGGCCGTGATGGAGGACGAGCCGGCCAACGACAACGTGAGCCACATGACCCGGAGCAGATCAGACACGGGGTGGGGGGAACCAAGTCATTCTGGCCTGCGTCCCAGGGCTGGGTTCAACTGGATTCTCCACCCCACACCTGGAGTTTCTGGGGGTTGAACAAACCTCTAAATGGAACCTCACTGAAACTCCCCTGCTTCTGTCCTTCCCCTAACGCCGCGGCGGGGGGGTGTGGGGGGGAGAAATTGAGGGGGGACCCTCTGGCCTGCACTTGAGGGGGGCTTGGTCTTACTCAAGGGGTGTGACCAGGTCTCATCCCAGCCTCCCAGAGATTTGAGAGAACCCGGCCTGGGCGCAGGCTCCAGCGGTCTCATCCGTTCGGTCAGCTCTGGGCTTTGATTCACCAAACTCAACCCAGACCAAGTGAGCAACGTCTCCTGGCCGAGGCAGGCAGAGCCGGGGCTGAACTGGTCCCACCTGGACACCCCCAGCATTGGGGGATGGGTGAGGAACGGTTCACTGTCCCCCTGCACTGAAGGCAGGTTCCAAAATAACTCAGTCCTGTTTCCTCAATAAGAGCTGTAGTAACACGAGCAGGGCAGCTCTGCCTCGGCAGCCGTCCCACCCCGAGGCTGGTCTCGCCCGGGAGACCTGCAAGTGCTGCAGGGAGCGAGGAGGGGGCTCAGGAGGGGGTGCTCTCCCTTCACTGTCAGTGCTGGCCCCACCGCTCCACTGCGGTGCTAGGGGGCTCTGTGCCCAGTAGGGGGCGCTCTCCCTGTGGAGCCAGTACTGAGCACAGTGGCCAGGGGTTCTGTGCTGCCCCAGGCCTCGCCTTTGGGATGAGACACCAGCCCAAGTCCCAACTACTTGTGAACGTTAAGGAACCAACTTTTCATCCCAGTCGGGGTGTTAGCCCCTGGGCCCCGGCCAAACGCCATCTCCAGTAATTACCTACTTCTCCTCACAGGGTCAGATATTTGTCACTTCCTGTCCTAAACTGCTGGGCAGCATCACTATGCGTCTGTTAAGCAGCTGCCATGTCCCACCCCAGGGGTGGCTGCATTGCAGCAGTGGGTGAAGGAATCCCCTATGTCTGAACAGTCTTCTCTCCCCAGCTGTACCTGGGCGTGGTGTTAGCTGCTGTGGTCATAGTCACTGGCTGCTTCTCCTACTATCAGGAGGCCAAGAGCTCCAAGATTATGGATTCCTTCAAAAACATGGTACCACAGGTAGGAGCTCCCCTCTCCCATCCTCTGCACCCTGCTGGCACCCTGTGGCACGGGAAGGGAGCACCAATGAAGGGAGGAGACTGACCATCTGAATAAAGACAGCTCAGGCTGGAAGGGTCATGACCAAGCTACAAAACATTGATTGCAACAAACCCACAGCTACCTAGGAGTGCCCACTTCATGGGGGCTAGAACCTGGGTCTTCCAGCGCCTAAGGCCCACCCTCCTGAGCTAGAGGAGGATCCTCACTGACTGCTAGCAATATAGGGCCTATGTCACACAGACAAGCAGTTCTGATTCCATCCAGTAGAGGGAAGAATTTTCCCCTCTAAGCCTCCCTTTTGATCCTAAATCTCCTTGACAGGAGAGACAGACCCAAGCAGCACAAGTGGAATCTGGATTGGGGACAGCTGTAAAGCCTTGGGGCAGGGTCTGGGGTTTTGGTCCATTTGGGAAACCTGGGTCCAAGTCCAGTTTCAGGGTGTTAAGATCTCGGCTGGTCCCTTGCGGCGGGTAACCCAGCCAGTGTGGTTCCAGAGCTCCCTCTAGTGGCGGCCGGGCCACAAATAGGAGTTGATGAGCCCGCGACAGCCATGGGGAAATGGCCTTTTAGCTCAGTAGCAGCTGATGTCTTTAGACCCAGAGTTCCCAGATTCCAGGGGCATGGACATGGCGTTGCAAGAACTGTTGTTGCAGAAATATACCAGGCCATCGCTGAGCCCGTCTGGGGGATCCACCTCCTCCCTGAGCTGGCAGCGCAGCCACGGGGCCATTTCTGAGTTTGGACGCAACCGTGCTTAGCTTTTGATTTCGTCCCAACCTCTGAGGCCTCCAGCCAGTCTCTGAAACGCTGCATTGATGGGCTGGGAGCCCGCTCTCCCGCTGGTAGAGTCACCCCACTGAAGTGGAGAGAGATCAGAATGAGGCCTGTGCCATGCCTTGCCTGGCCGGCGGCAGGAGAGCCCACGGGTTAGGCATTCCCAGCCCAGAGAGAGCAGATCCGAACGGAGCTGATTGCTGAGCGCTAGGAGTGGTGGGGACAGAGAAGCAGCTGGCTGGAAGAGGGGGCGCAGCTGTGACAAGGTTCAATAAGGACAAGTGCAGAGTCCTGCACTTAGGACGGAAGAATCCCATGCACTGTTACAGACTAGGGACCGAGTGGCTAGGCAGCAGTTCTGCAGAAAAGGACCTAGGGGTTACGGTGGACGAGAAGCTGGATATGAGTCAACAGTGTGCCCTTGTTGCCAAGAAGGCTAACGGCATTTTGGGCTGTATAAGTAGGGGCATTGCCAGCAGATCGAGGGACGTGATCGTTCCCCTCTATTCGACATTGGTGAGGCCTCACCTGGAGTACTGTGTCCAGTTTTGGGCCCCACACTACAAGAAGGATGTGGAAAAATTGGAAAGAGTCCAGCGGAGGGCAACAAAAATGATTAGGGGGCTGGAGCACATGAGTTATGAGGAGAGGCTGAGGGAACTGGGATTGTTTAGTCTGCAGAAGAGAAGAATGAGGGGGGATTTGATAGCTGCTTTCAACTACCTGAAAGGGGGTTCCAAAGAGGATGGATCTAGACTGTTCACAGTGGTACCAGATGACAGAACAAGGAGTAATGGTCTCAAGTTGCAGTGGGGGAGGTTTAGATTGGATATTAGGAAAAACTTTTTCACTAGGAGGGTGGTGAAGCACTGGAATGGGTTACCTAGGGAGGTGGTGGAATCTCCTTCCTTAGAGGTTTTTAAGGTCAGGCTTGACAAAGCCCTGGCTGTGATGATTTAGTTGGGATTAGGTCCTGCTTTGAGCAGGGGGTTGGACTAGATGACCTCCTGAGGTCCCTTCCAACCCTGATATTCTATGATTCTATGACCCCCCACACTGTGAGAGTCCAGAACTCCACTGGGAGTTTCACCCGAGCCCAGCAGCAGGCCAAGCCCTGGGTGGGGGTAGGCTCAGGACACGCTGGCACAAGGTAAACCACATGCACTTGCAGCTTTGCTCACAGCTTCCACTGGCAGGGCCGTTCTGCAGGGCTCCCCCACCCGGGGCTGGGACCCATCGGGTCAGATGGGGGTCAGGGGTGCGCAGCAGGCTGGGGCGTTACAGGGGGCTCCAGGGGTGCGGGAGCTGGGCGCAGTGCTCTTGCCTTCACCTCTCCTTCTGGTTGCGTTGGGCAGCAAGCCCTGGTGATCCGGGAGGGTGAGAAGATCCAGATCAACGCCGAGAACGTGGTGGTGGGAGACCTGGTGGAGGTGAAGGGGGGAGACCGGGTCCCTGCTGATCTGCGCATCATCTCCTCCCACGGCTGCAAGGTGAGGATGGTGGGGCTGGGCCCCGGGCTGGCATGGGGGCTCCATAGGCTAGAGGAGAGGGAGACATGGCCGCTATAGGGCAGCCAGTGCGGACTGACTGGACAGAGGGACCCTGCTTTGTCGATCTTACACGAAAAGGCTTATGAGGCCTTGCTGCTCTCATGGCCCTATGAGATCTACCCACAGGGCCATATAGGGGGATATTGGTGCCTGCCTTCTTGGAAGGGCTGCTGCGGCCCACCCCTTGGACTCGGTAGGGATCCCCATAGTGGGGGGCATGTAGATGGGCCCTGGCTCCTGTCTGATCCCCACAGCAGGCAGCAGCCTGTGTCAGGACAGCCTGGGGGGAGGTCGCAGGGTCTCGGCCCGGCTGAATCTCCAGGTCCCATGTAAACCCAGGGCTCCCCTGTAGCGATGGGGTGAAAGTGGAAGCTGGGCTGTCCCTGTCTGCCTGGTTGCAGCATCCCTGTATCCCCTACTGCCAGCCCAACCCCTGGAGCCCTAGGAAACCCCCCAGCCCTCCCTGATAAGGGCCCTAAACCCTCCCCTGCCCCGTGATGATAAGCACCCCGGATCCAACCGTCCCCCCACCAGCTGCTGAACCCCTCCCCCCGTTCCATCCCTAAACTCGAGTGTCCACGTGCTCCCCACGCCCCCTCCCCCTCCCAGCAGTGCAGCTGCCAGGCGCCCGCAGTGAGCTGCGTGGGATAAGGGAGCCTGCCAGCAGCCCATGCTCTGTGCAGAGGGCCCCATGTGAACTAGTGCTGAGGATGGGGGGCACTCGAGGGGCGGGACATGGGAGCCCCAAGAGCAGGGGGGTTTGTCCATCTGTGTATAAGGGCAGAATCGGGGCTTATGGGCTGATGCCCGTGACAGGGGCAGGGGACTGATAATGACTGAGGCAGATTGCCCCCGTGCTGTCTGTCTGTTCCTCCCATCTCTGTCTCTCTTGCGCCCCGAGGCCCCTGACCGGCCTCCCGTTGCCTCGGCAGGTAGATAACTCCTCCCTGACGGGCGAGTCGGAGCCGCAGACCCGCTCCCCTGAATTCACCCACGAGAACCCCCTGGAGACCCGAAACATCTGCTTCTTCTCCACCAACTGTGTGGAAGGTGAAGGGGGGAGGGGCCCGCCGGTCCGCTCAATTTCGGGCCCGTCCCTGGATCTGCAGGGCTGTCCCACGCGCCCCCCGGCACTGAGCCTGGGGCGGTTATGGAGCCCCAAAATCAGTGTGCGTGGGGGGGGGGTGATGAGGAGTCGGGGAGGGGGGGGAACTGAGCAAAGGGGAGTTGAAATGGCCAGACGGGGGGGAAATGAGAAGGGTTATTACCCCCAGGGAAGCCTAGCCCCAGAATTGCAGAGGCAGTGCCAGTGAGGGTGCCCGGGCAGGCGACCAGGCCGTAATGCCAGGAAGACAGGCTGTGCTGAGAGACGGGCCAGAGGAAATGCTGTGCTGAACAGAGAGCCCTGGAGGCTGGAGGGGCCCGTTGCTCAGACAAGGGCCTAACCCCAGAGACAAGCCAGGCCTCAACCCCCGCCAGGCCCATCACCCACCCAATGGGTGGCACGCGCTTGCCTGCTAACAGTGAGGGGCCTCGTCCAGTCCGGATGCTGCCAATAAGGAGCCAGCCTGGTGGGATGGGCTGAGACCCCCACAAGCTCATTGCACAGAATAGCCGCCAGGCTGAGGAGGGACAAAGGCTCCTGGTCCAGGGCTGAGAGGATACCCAAGGCCCAGACAAGCGGTGCCCGGGGGAGTTGCTACATTGTTGGGGTCCCTCAATCCATCCTTTACCGGAGCTGCTCCTGAGCCCCCTCCCAGCCCTGGACCCAGTTCCAATCTTCCCAACAGAAGTACCTGACATACCTGTCTCCGCTCCCCCACCACCGCACTAGGCACTGCCCGGGGCATCGTCATCTCGACCGGGGACCGCACAGTGATGGGCCGCATCGCCTCGCTGGCTTCGGGGCTGGAAGTGGGCCGCACCCCCATCGCCATGGAGATCGAGCACTTCATCCAGCTCATCACCGGGGTGGCCGTCTTCCTGGGCCTCTCCTTCTTCATCCTCTCCCTCATCCTCGGCTACACCTGGCTGGAGGCCGTCATCTTCCTCATCGGCATCATCGTCGCCAACGTCCCGGAGGGGCTCCTGGCAACCGTCACGGTAACAGGTTCCACTCCTCCACTGCCCAAGGGCGGGGCTGGGTGTCTGGCCAGGCCCCCCTGGCACAGCCAGCGCAGGGCGATCTGACCACACTGGCAGTGCCGGGTGCAAATCCTGCCCCACCCTCGCCTGCTCTGACCCCCGCCCCTCCGGCCCGCAGGTGTGTCTGACCCTCACCGCCAAGCGCATGGCGCGCAAGAACTGCCTGGTGAAGAACCTGGAGGCGGTGGAGACACTGGGCTCCACCTCCACCATCTGCTCCGACAAGACGGGCACCCTGACCCAGAACCGCATGACGGTCGCCCACATGTGGTTCGACAACCAGATCCACGAGGCTGACACCACCGAGGACCAGTCTGGTGAGAAGCCGTTGCTGCTACCTGCCGCCTGCCTGTGCCCCCCGCCATCTGTGCCATCACCACTCCACCACCTCCTTCCCCTCCACCAGTGCCGTCACCACCCTGGTGTCCCTGCCCACACCCCCGCCACTCACACTGCCCCCCCAGACCACTGTGTCCTTCTGCCTGCCACTACCACCACTGCCCGCACCCCTGGGACTGCCACCACCGCCCACGCCCCAGCCACTATCACCACCACCTAAGTCTAGGTTTACGTCAGCACTTTTGCTGGTAAAACTTTTGTCAGTCAGGGTGTGAAAAAACCACACCACTGACCGACGTAAGTTTCGCCGACAAAAGCACCATTGTGGACAGCCGTAGCTACTGCTGCTGGTTGCGGGTGGTTTAATTATGCCGGCAGGAGAGCTCTCTCCCGTCGGCACAGAGCAGCTACATGGGAGACCTTACAGTGGTGCAGCTGTAAGGTGTGTAGTGTAGACATAGCCGTAGCCTGCCCTGTGAGCAAACTGTCTTTCTCCACACATTGGGTAACAATGCAGCATATAGGGGAAACTGAGGCAGAAACAGGACTCATACAAATACTACAAAATATTCCCACTTCGTCACACTCCCCCACTGCGTGTGCCCTCACCCCCCCATCCCTACCTATGCCCCATGCCAACTCCACCCGTGCTCTCACATACCACCCGCCATTGCGTGCCGTCACCCCCATCTCTACCCATGCCCCCCACTACCACCACTGCCTGCACCCCCCACCACTGTCCCCCTCGCTCGTGCCCTCGCCCCCTGTCATCACCACCCATGTGCCATGGCCGCCTGTACCCTACACCCACGCCCCCTGTGCCTCCCGCCACCCCATCTGTGCCCCCTAACACCACCTCCACTCCGGCTACTCGCACCCCTAACGCATCATCTTGTGCATCCCCGTGCCTCAGCTGTCCTTGCCTCCCCCCACCTGCGTCTGTCTAACCCCTGGTGATGCTTCAGGGCACGGCTGAGGTTGGGGTACAGGGGGGAACCTGTGGCACTGCAGGGTCAGCTGTGCTGAGCCCCAGAGTGTGTCCTGGGCAGAGGGTAGCATGGCAGTGCCTGCACGGTGGATGTGGCAAGCCCTCGCACGCTGCACCTGTGTTCCATGTTTCTCTCCCGAATTCCTGGCTCTTCTTTCCCTTGTTTGCCTCTGTCTCGGTTCGATCCCATGGGACCTGACATTGGGAGGCTCTGGTTTAGAGACCTGGGCACCTCCCAAGAGCAGGCGCTGCTGGATTAGAGATTGTAGGAAAGATCCTGGCTACTCCATCCAGGCCTCTCCTGGCAGGGGGTGCTGTAGGGGGCGGGGCAGGAGCACTGGCTGTGTGGGGAGTTCCTGGCTACTCTAGTCCCAGCCTTGGCCAGCAGGGGGCGCTGTAGGGAGAGGTCAGGAGCGCTGGCTGTGGGGGAGCTCCTGGCTACTCCAGTCCCAGCCTCTGCCAGCAGGGGGCGCTGTACATGACAATGCTGCAGTCAGGCAGTGGGGCTCAGCTCGCTGCTCCAGTCCTATGGTTGGGGGTCTGGGTGGGGTCATGTGGCTGACTGGCGTGTCTCCTTCCAGGTGCAACCTTCGATAAGCGCTCGCCCACCTGGGCAGCCCTGGCCCGCATCGCCGGCCTGTGCAATCGAGCCGTCTTCAAGCCAGGCCAAGAGAACGTCTCCATCTCCAAGGCAAGCTGTGTTCCTAGACCCCATCCCTCGCTCCCGGGCTCCCTGCACGGCTCCCACAAGTGAGATGGGCCCCAGTGCTGAGCGCACCAGACTCCCCAGGGGATATGGACTCTGCAGGTCTCCCCCTGTCTCCCCCATCCTTCACGCTGCTCTGATCCCCGCCTGGGGCACCATGTGAGCACATAGGCGCCGGCTTCTGCTGGCGCCGGTGGGTGCTCGACCCGCCCCTGCCCCCGGCCCCGCCCCGACTCCACCCCTGCCCCGCCCTCATTCCAAACCTTTCCCCAAAGTCCCTGCCCCAACTCCCACCCCCCGTCCACTCCTATTGGACTCCTTACCCAAATCCACACCCTGGCCCCACGTTCCCGCTCCTCCCGCTCCCTCCCAGAGCTTGTTACACGTGAAACAGCTGTTTCGCGGCGGCAAGTGCTGGGAGGAGAAGCGGGGATGCGGTGCGCTCAGGGGAGGAGGCGGAGGTGGAGATGAGGTGAGCTGGGGTGGGGAGCTTGGCTGCTGGCGGGTGCAGAGCACCCACCAATTTTTCCCCGTGGGTGCTCCAGCCCCAGAGCACCCACGGAGTTGGCGACTATGCGTGAGCACGAGGAGGGGGCCGTGAGGAGTTGCACTGAGATGGGATCTTGGCATCCCACAACCACAGCCTCTGGCCACAGCCAGATGGGCTCAGACTGCCCAGGGGGCCTGGACGGCCCCCAGCCTCTGCTACGCTGCCAGAGCTCTGTCCCGCCCGGACCCCCCGCCAGGGAGCTGGCCTCAGAGCACACAGACCTGTGCAGCTCCCCCTTGGCTGCAGGGCCAGCCTGCGGAGAGAGCAGCCCATGGGAGCGTGTTTTCCTAGGGCCGGATCCCAGAGCCAGGGGCTGTTCAGTCTGACCCATAGCACGTGGCTGGGTTGTTCCCTGCCTCGGCAGCATTGTCAGCCTCAGAACAATGCCCAGCGAGCCCCAGAGCCCGTCCGCCACCCCCGCCAGACCAGAGCAATTCCCAGCCAGCCCCACAGCCCGTCCGCCAGCCCGGCCCGCCCAGGGCAATGCCCCGCGAGCCCCACAGCCCGTCCGCCAGCCCTGCCAGCCCAGAGCAATGCCCAGCGAGCCCACGAGCCCATCCGCCAGCCCCGCCAGACCAGACCAACGCCAGCGAGCCCCAGAGCCCGTCCAGATCGGCAGAGCGACGAGTAGGGAACGCGGGGAGCTCCCGGGGGCCGCCGCATCATCAAAAAGATCAGAGGAGTTCGCAGCGAGCCCCAGAGCCCGTCCAGATCGGCAGAGCGACGAGTAGGGAACGCGGGGAGCTCCCGGGGGCCGCCGCATCATCAAAAAGATCAGAGGAGTTCGCAGCGAGCCCCAGAGCCCGTCCGACAGCCCCGCCAGACCAGAGCAATCCCCGGCGAGCTCCATCGCCCGTCCGCGAGCCCCGCCAGACCAGAGCAATGCCCACCGAGCCCCAGAGCCCGTCCGCCACCCCCGCCAGACCAGAGCAATTCCCAGCCAGCCCCAGAGCCCGTCCGCCAGCCACGCCAGACCAGAGCAATGCCCAGCGAGCCCCCTAGCCCGTCCGCCAGCCCGGCCAGATCAGACCAATGCCGACGAGCCCCAGAGACCGTCCGCCAGCCCCGCCCGGTCAGAGCAGTTCCAAGAAAACCCCAGAGCCCGTCCGCCAGCCCGGCGAGACCAGAGCAACGCCCAGTGAGCCCCATCGCCCGTCCGCCAGCCCCGCCAGATAAGAGCAATGCCAGCGGGCCCCAGAGCCCGTCCGCCAGCCTCGCCAGACCAGAGCAATGCCCAGTGAGCCCCATAGCCCGTCCGCCAGCCGCGCCAGACCAGAGCAATGCCCAGCGAGCCCCACAGCCTATCCGCCAGCCCCGCCAGATCAGAGGAAGTCCCAGCGAGCCCCAGAGCCCGTCTGCCAGCCCCGCCAGCCCAGAGCAAGCCCCAGCGAGCCCCAGAGCCCACCCGCCAGCCCCGCCAGATCAGAGGAAGTCCCAGCGAGCCCCAGAGCCCGTCGGCCAGCCCCGTCAGCCCAGAGCAATGCCCAGCGAGCCCAAGAGCCCATCCGCCAGCCCCGCCAGACCAGAACAATGCCCAGCGAGCCCCACAGCCCCTCCACCAGCCCCGCCAGACCAGAACATTGCCTAGCGAGCCCCAGAGCCCGTCCGCCACCCCCGCCAGACCAGAGCAATTCCCGGCGAGCCCCATAGCCCGTCTGCCAGCCCCGTCAGCCCGGAGCAATGCCCAGCGAGCCCCATAGCCCATCCGCCAGCCATGCCAGATCAGAGCAATTCCCAGGGAGCCCCAGAGCCCGTCCGCCAGCTCCGCCAGATCAGAGCAATTCCCAGCGCGCCCCAGAGCCGGCCCGCCAGCCCCGCCAGATCAGAGCGATTCCCAGCGAGCCCCATAGCCCGTCTCCCAGCCCCGTCAGCCCAGAGCAATTCCCAGCGAGCCCCAGTGCCCGTCCGCCAGCCCCGCCAGCCCAGAGCAATTCCCAGCGAGCCCCACCGCCCGTCCGCCAGCCCCGCCACACCAGAGCAATTCCCAGCGAGCCCCACCGCCCGTCCGCCAGCCCCGCCACACCAGAGCAATTCCCAGCGAGCCCCACCGCCCGTCCGCCAGCCCTGCCAGCCCAGAGCAATTCCCAGCGAGCCCCATAGCCCATCCGCCAGCCATGCCAGATCAGAGCAATTCCCAGGGAGCCCCACAGCCCGTCCGCCAGCCCGGCCAGGTCAGAGCAATTCCCAGGGAGCCCCGCACCCCGTCCGCCAGCCCGGCCAGCCCAGAGCAATTCCCAGCGAGCCCCATAGCCCGTCCGCCAGCCCTGCCAGCCCAGAGCAATGCCCAGCGAGCCCCCGAGCCCGTCCGCCAGCCCCGCCAGATCCGAGCAATGCCCAGCGAGCCCCAGACCCCGCCCGCCAGCCCCGCCAGAGCAGAGCAGGGCCAGCGCGCCCCACAGCCCGTCCGCCAGCCCTGCCAGATCAGAGCAACGCCCAGCGCGCCCCAGAGCCCGTCCGCCAGCCCGGCCAGGACAGAGGAATGCCCAGCGCGCCGCATCGCCCGACTGCCAGCCCCGCCAGCCCAGAGCACTTCCCAGCGAGCCCCAGAGCCCGACCCCCAGCCCCGCCAGATCACAGCAATTCCCAGCAAGCCCCACAGCCCGTCCACCAGCCCCGCCAGACCAGAACATTGCCTAGCGAGCCCCAGAGCCCGTCCGCCGGCCGCGCCAGATCAGAGCAATTCCCGGCGAGCCCCATAGCCCGTCTGCCAGCCCCGCCAGACCACAGCAATGCCCAGCGAGCCCCATAGCACGTCCGCCAGCCCCGCCAGACCAGAGCCCTGCCCAGCGAGCCCCAGAGCCCGTCGGCGAGCCGCGCCAGATCAGAGCAATTCCCAGCGAGCTCCATAGCCCGTCCGCCAGCCCCGCCCGGTCAGAGCAGTTCCAAGAAAACCCCAGAGCCCGTCCGCCAGCCCTGCCAGACCAGAGCAATGCCCACCGAGCCCCAGAGCCCGTCCGCCACCCCCGCCAGACCAGAGCAATTCCCGGCGAGCCCCATAGCCCGTCTGCCAGCCCGGCCAGCCCAGAGCCAGTCGCAGCGAGCCCCAGAGCCCGGCTGCCAGCCCCGCCAGACCAGAGCAGTGCCCAGCGAGCCCCGGTGCCCGTCCGCCAGCCCCGCCAGCCCAGAGCAAGCCCCAGCGAGCCCCAGAGCCCACCCGCCAGCCCCGCCAGATCAGAGGAAGTCCCAGCGAGCCCCAGAGCCCGTCTGCCAGCCCCGCCAGCCCAGAGCAAGCCCCAGCGAGCCCCAGAGCCCACCCGCCAGCCCCGCCAGATCAGAGCGATTCCCAGCGAGCCCCAGAGCCCATCCGCCAGCCCCGCCAGATCAGTGCAATTAGCAGCGAGCCCCAGAGCCCGTCCGCCCGCCCCGCCAGATCAGAGCAATCCCCAGCGAGCCCCAGAGCCCGTCCGCCACCCCCGCCAGACCAGAGCAATTCCCAGCGAGCCCCATAGCCCGTCTGCCAGCCCCGCCAGACCAGAGCAATGCCCAGTGAGCCCCATAGCCCGTCCGCCAGCCCGGCCAGATCAGAGCAATGCCCAGCGAGCCCCATAGCCCGTCCGCCAGCCCGGCCAGATCAGAGCAATGCCAGCGAGCCCCAGAGCCCATCCGCCAGCCCGGCCAGACCAGAGCAATTCCCAGCGAGCCCCAGAGCCTGTCCGCCAGCCCGGCCAGATCAGAGCAATGCCAGCGAGCCCCAGAGCCCGTCCGCCAGCCCCGCCAGACCAGAGCAATTCCCAGCGAGCCCCATAGCCCGTCCGCCAGCCCTGCCAGATCAGAGCAATGCCAGCAAGCCCCAGAGCCCATCCGCCAGCCCGGCCAGATCAGAGCAATTCCCAGCGAGCCCCAGAGCCTGTCCGCCAGCCCGGCCAGATCAGACCAATGCCAGCGAGCCCCAGAGCCCGTCCGCCAGCCCGGCCAGACCAGAGCAATTCCCAGCGAGCCCTGGAGCCCGTCCGCCAGCCCGGCCAGATCAGAGCAATGCCCAGCGAGCCCCAGAGCCCGTCTGCCAGCCCTGCCAGATCAGAGCAATTCCCAGCGAGCCCTGGAGCCCGTCCGCCAGCACTGCCAGATCAGAGCAATTCCCAGCGAGCCCTGGAGCCCGTCCGCCAGCCCGGCCAGATCAGAGCAATTCCCAGCGAGCCCTGGAGCCCGTCCGCCAGCCCTGCCAGATCAGAGCAATGCCCAGCGAGCCCCAGAGCCCGTCCGCCAGCCGCGCCGGATCAGAGCAATGCCAGCGAGCCGATAACCCGTTCTCTGCCTCAGTAGGACAGAGCTGTGGCCTGTGTCCCCCCATGTCCCTGACTCTGCCGCCCAGCATCAGAACCATGAAGCCAGCTAGTCCTTTATCCCCCTGCTGTGTTGGATCAGACCCATGTAGACCATTGTCCCTGGCTCCTGGATCAGAGCACTGGGCCCACAAGTTACCTGCAGTGTCCAGCACCCCATATTTTAGATCAGATGTCCCCAGACTTTGTTAGAGTGGGGTACATGCTACACCTCCCCTCCCATTGACCATGGCCACACAGCCACACCTCCCTCCTATTGGCCATCACCCAGTCACACCTCCCCTCCCATTGGCCAGGGACCCACTACCCTGGCCACGTCTCCCCTGCCTCACATTGACCATGGCCCCACCTTGCCTCCTGACCCATTGGCCATAGCCTCGCCCTGTTTCTGCAGCCACTGGTCACAGCCATGCCTCCCCTCCCATTGGCCAGTGCCCCTACCTCACACCATCCATTGGCCACAGCCATGCCTCCCCTCCCATCGGCCAGTGCCCCTTCCCCACACCATCCATTGGCCACAGCCATGCCTCCCGCGTCATTGGCCATGGCCCCACCCAACCTCCCCACACATTGGCCATAGCCTTGCCCCACTTCCACATCCATTGGCCTGTGCCATGCCTCTTATTCTATTGGGCGTGGCCTCACCCTGCCTCCCCTCCTATTGGTTATGACCCCAGCCACACCTTCCCTCCTATTGGCCAGGGCTCCACTACCCCACCCCATCCATTGGCCATGGCCATGACTGCCCTCCCATTGGCCGTGACCCCAGATGCACCTCTCATCCCTTCACCCCACCAGTCTGCCCAGCAGTGCCCCCTCTGGGCTGCCCTTGCCCCGCACTGACGGCCCCTCTCCCCTCGGCAGCGGGACACAGCGGGCGACGCCTCCGAGTCGGCCCTGCTCAAGTGTATCCAGCTCTCCTGCGGCTCCGTCAAGAAGATGCGGGACAAGAACCCCAAAGTGACAGAGATTCCCTTCAACTCCACCAACAAGTACCAGGTGGGCTGGGGCTGGAGCATGGGCCCGGGGCTCAGAGGGGCACAAGCTGGGTTGATATGGGCACAGATCAGGAACAGACGTGGGGCTGAGGGGTCAGTGTGTGACCGGGAGGGAATCGGGCTGTGGCTTGGAGATGGCATTGGGGATAAGTGTGGGAATGCAATGGGCCTACAGGAAAGTTGTGCCCCTTGGGGGCAGCCATGCAGTGGGGTGCTGGCCACTCAGCTCCCAGCCCCACAGAGTCCTCATCCTCCAGCTGCTCAGTGGGGCGCTGGCCACTTGGCTCCCAGCCCCCCAGCATCCACAGTCCCCAGCTGAGCCGGCTGATCTTGGCCGTTGCCAATATTCATTCAGCAGTTTCAATCCCCATGGATAATAGTTGGGCACAGACAGGAGGCTGCGCTCTGGCCAGCGACCAGCTCCCAGCCGCAGCCTGCTGAGCCCCCAGACACAGGGCCAGGAGGAGCTGGAGGAAGCCAGGGAGCCCCAGGCCTGCTCAGGCTGCGTGTGCAGGGAGAGCAGCCCAGGGCAGGGAGGAGAAGCACTGGGATGGGATGGGGAGGAGAGCAGGTGAGTTGGGGGCAAAAGGATGGGAAGACCTAGAGAGACAGAGGAAAAGGTCCTGGGGCGGCCATGGGGGGAGCGGCAGGCGACTCGGGGTGCAGCGCTGGAGGAGGCGAGCCCCGTCCTCCCAGCATGGCTCCCCCTAGCCGGCTCCCCCTTGTGTTCCAGCTCTCCATCCACGAGCGTGAGGACAATCCCGAGGGCCACTTGCTGGTGATGAAGGGCGCGCCGGAGCGCATCCTCGACCGCTGCTCCACCATCCTGGCGCAGGGCCAGGAGCTGCCCCTGGACGAAGAGATGAGAGACGCCTTCCAGAACGCCTACCTCGAGCTGGGCGGGCTGGGGGAGCGAGTGCTGGGTGAGGGCACCCGGGCCCTGGGGGGGAAGGGCCAGGGGGGCACATGGGGGGAGACTATGAACGAGCGAACACCGTGTGTGTGTGTGTGTGTGTTTGTGCGCGCGCACGGGGGGTTGTGAGTACCAACAGGGCAGGGATGATTGTGCACGGTGGGGCGGGGGGTCTGGCTGCGGCTCACGCTGGCGCTCTCGGCTCTCCCAGGCTTCTGCCACCTCCACCTGCCCCAAGACAAGTTTCCCCGGGGGTTCAAGTTTGACGCGGACGAGATCAACTTCCCCACCACCGGCCTGTGCTTCGTGGGGCTCATGTCCATGATCGACCCGCCCCGGGCGGCTGTGCCGGATGCGGTGGGCAAGTGCCGGAGCGCAGGGATTAAGGTAAGGCCGTTAAGCAGAGATCTCACCGCCCGGTCAGGCGAGCCCATGCTCCAGGCTGGGGGCAGAGCATAGGTGGGGCCGTGCAGACAGACAGCTCTGCCTGCTGCCGCGCTGGATACAAAGCCAGGGACCCTGTGCGAAACCCAGCAGGCATGATGCCTTGGCCCAGACACTGCGTTGTCAGGAGCAGAACCCAGGAGTCCTGGCTCCTACTTTAACCACTAGACCACACGCCCCGCTGCATCTAGGAGTCCTGACTCCCAGCCACCCTGCTCTAACCACTCCTCCCAGTGCTGGCTTAAACCACTAGACCCCACTCCCCGCTGTGTTTAGGAGTCCTGACTTCCAGCCACCATCCCCAGTCTAAAAACTAGACCTCGCTTCTCTCCCAGAGCTGGGAATAGAACCCAGGAGTCCTGGCGCCCAGCTGCCCTGCTCTAACCACTAGTCCCTACTCCTCACAGAGCCAGGAACAGAACCCAGGAGTCCTGACTCCTAACTGCCCTGCTCTAACCACTAGTCCAGGGGTAGGCAACCTACGGCACACGTGCCGAAGGTGGCACACAAACTGATTTTCAGTGGCACTCACACTGCCCGGGTCCTGGCCAGCGGTCTGGGGGGCTCTGCATTTTAATTTAATTTTAAATGAAGCTTCTTAAACATTTTAAAAACCTTATTTACTTTACATACAACAATAGTTTAGTTATATAGTATAGACTTATAGAAAGAGACTGTGACGGGTTAGATCACAGAAACCCACTTGAGAGCTGCCAGCTGATGTGCAAAGACTACTTCTGTTTCTATTCTCCCTGCAAGCTCAGTGGTTTCAGCACTCTGTCTTGCTGAAGCCAGACACACCCATCTGCTCCAGCACAGACCCAGAGTCTGAATAACCTGTCTCAAAGCTGCAGGTTTACCTGAGAACAACTCACAGAAGTCTGCTTGCCCTTAGCACTCAGATGCCCAATTCCCAATGGGGTCTAAACCCAAATAAATCAGTTTTACCCTGTATAAAGCATATACGGGGTAAACTCATAAATTGTTCGCCCTCTATAACACTGATAGAGAGATATGCACAGCTGTTTGCTCCCCCAGGTATTAATACATACTCTGAGTTAATTAATAAGTAGAAAGTGATTTTATTAAATACAGATAGTAGGATTTAAGTGATTCCAAGTAGTAACAGACAGAACAAAGTAAGTTACCCAGCAAAATAAAATAAAAT
>QXTE01000412.1:292697-312500 GCA_003942145.1 Platysternon megacephalum
CACCCTGCCCTGAGCCCCCTGCTGCACCCTGCACCCCAACCCCCTGCCCTGAGCCCCCTGCTGCACCCCGACCCTCTGCCCTGAACCCCCCGCTGCACCCCTCCTGCACCCAACCCCCTGCCCTGAACCCCCACCACACCCCTCCTGCACCCCAACCCCCTGCCCTGAGCCCCCTGCCGCACCCTGCACCCTGACCCCCTCCTGCACCCCTCACCCCAACTCCCTGCCCTGAGCCCCCGCCACACCCCACACCCCTCCTGCACCCCCTGGGGGCAGGGAGGGGGCAGAGTTGGGGTGGGGATTTCGGGGAAGGGGTTGGAATGGGGGCAGGGAAGGGGTGGGAAGAGGCGGGGCAGGGGCGGGGACTCATGGAAGGGGTGGAGTGGGGGCGGGGCCGAGGGCGGCGGGGGGGAGGTGTCAGTAAATGCGGCCCTCGGCCCAATGTACTAGTCCTCATGTGGCCCTCGTGGTCATTTGAGTTTGAGACCCCTGCTCTAGACCCCACTCCCCATCCGTAGTAAGAAATAGAACCCAGGAGTCCTGACACCTAGGCCTCCCCGCTGTGACCAATACCTGCCAATCCCATCCTGGAGCTAGGAGTAGAACCCAGGAGTCCTGTTACCTCCAGCCTTTCTTTCACTCCCAATCCATGCAGCCCCCCTGTGGCTCAAGGACTCACTCACCAGCCCCATCTCTTGTGGGCGGGGGGAGGCAGGAGACCCCCTGCCCAGCCCCAGCCCTGCGATGTGTGGCAGGGAACGGGTGACAGTCCCAGGGTGAATGCAGTGACCTGTGCCATGTTTGGCCCAAACATCAGTGCTATCTGGGCAGGAGGGACCTGGTCAGGATTGGGGGTGTACGTCCCCTCCAGCCCCACCGTGCCCCCTACAGCACGGTTGTGCAGTGGAGCCAGTGCCTCTTGCTTAGTCACCCCCCCAGCGCCCTCCCCTTGGGGGTCTCCCACCCTGCCCAGCCCCCAGCTGGAGGGCTGGCACTGCCCCCTCCGGGTGCCAATCCTGCCTCTCCCTCCGTAGGGGGCCATCGTGGCCGTGACGGGGGATGGCGTGAACGACTCGCCCGCCCTGAAGAAGGCCGACATCGGCATTGCCATGGGCATCGCCGGCTCCGACGTCTCCAAGCAGGCGGCCGACATGATCCTGCTGGACGACAACTTCGCCTCCATCGTGACGGGGGTGGAGGAAGGTGGGTGCCCGGGCTGGTGTGGGGGCGGGGAGGCGGGCAGCACCCTCCCTCCCTGCATCCCTCTCCCTGCTCCCTCAAACCCAGCCAATTTGTGACCCGGACATCAGCCAAGCACCAGGCAGGCACCAGGTTCCAGGGCACCCAAGGACGTGGGCCTGGCACTGGTTCGCCCAGCCCAGCCCCCGCCCCGGATCAGCCCCCTGCTGCCTCGCCGTGGGGCAGTCCTCCAACAACAGAGCCCTGATGGGTGCCCAGAGCTCCCCGAGCTGGCTGCAGCAAGCCGTGTGCCGGCCCGTGCCGGAGCAGACTGGTGCTGCTGGGCTTGGAGCCTGGCCCGGTGTTGCTGTCTCTGGGCCAGGCTGGCACCCGGCAGGCTGAGAGTGGAGGAAGCTGATGTTGCCACTGCCCTGATTGTGCCAGGCCCTGCCAGAGACAGCAACACGGCCTTCCCCGCCCCCTCTGATCCTCCCCCCCCACAGTGCCGTCTTCATCCTCTGCCCACCCCCCTCTGCCCCGCGACTCTCCTTCTCCCTGTGCTTGCTCCTGCCAGGCCGCCTGATCTTCGATAACCTCAAGAAATCCATCGCCTACACGCTGACCAGCAACATCCCCGAGATCACCCCCTTCCTGCTCTTCATCATCATCAATATCCCGCTGCCCCTGGGCACTGTCACCATCCTCTGCATCGACCTGGGCACCGACATGGTGGGGGAGGGGCGCTGCCTGGCAGGGGAAGGGAGCAGGGGTGTGATGGGAGGGGGGATGATATTGGAAGTGGGGGAGGGGTGAATGAGAGCGGGGTGGGGGAGGAGAACAGTGCCCCGGGGCAGAGGGTGGCACTAACAGGAGTTGCCGCGCCTCTGCCCTTAGCCTTGGCCGCAGCTGCGCCCTGAGGATGCCCCTTCTCTTGCCCATGGCTCGGGGCACTGAGTCCCTCAAGGGCGCCAGGGCGAACTGGGTGCAGCAGGCTGCCAGGTCCGCTGGGGACCCAAGGAGCCAGGTCAGGGGATTGGGCCCTGCAGGCAGTGAGGCCAACAGCTCCTTCTCCTGGCACGGGGATGGAAGCAGTGCAGATTCAAGCCTGGCTTGGTTTGCATGGCGCGGTGGGCTCTGCCCTTCCTGGGCTCCGGCCAGCCCCGCTCCCTGCGTCCCAGGCCCCAGCCCTGGGCTGCTGTGTGGGAAGAGAGGGGTTTGAGCTGGTAGCACCAATCCCAGATGGGCTGCGCTACGGTTTGTGCTCAGTGTCATGGCATGAAAGTGTCATGGAATGGAATCTCCTTCCTTAGAGGTTTTTAAGGTCAGGCTTGACAAAGCCCTGGCTGTGATGATTTAGTTGGGATTAGGTCCTGCTTTGAGCAGGGGGTTGGACTAGATGACCTCCTGAGGTCCCTTCCAACCCTGATATTCTATGATTCTATGAAAGTCCCTCAGCCCCCAGCACAGCCCTCCCCCCGCCCTCCAGTGGGCGGCAGCATGCTGGTGCCACGTGGCCACGTAGGTGCCTTGCAATGGCCTGGCTCTGCTGGGCAAAATCATACCCCTCCCCCCATGTCTCTCTCAGCCTGTCTCAATGGGGGCAACCCAAGCTGAATAACCCATACGCTAGATGGATGTGTGGGTGGATGGGCAAGTCAGTCAATGGGCGGAGGGAGGGAGGGATGGACAGGCCGGTCAGTGGGGTGGATGGATGGACAGGCCGGTCAGTGGATAGATGGAAGGGGGGAGGGAGGGATGGACAGGCCGGTCAGTGGGGGTTGGAGGGATGGACAGGCCGGTCAGTGGATAGATGGAAGGAGGGAGGGAGGGATGGACAGGCCGGTCAGTGGGGGTTGGAGGGAAGGACAGGCAGGTCAGTGGGAGTTGGAGGGATGGACAGGCTGGTCAGTGGATAGATGGAAGGGGGGAGGGAGGGATGGACAGGCCGGTCAGTGGGGGCTGGAGGGATGGACAGGCTGGTCAGTGGGTGTTGAAGGGATGGACAGGCCGGTGAGTGGATGGATGGAAGGGGGGAGGGAGGGATGGACAGGCAGGTCAGTGGGGGTTGGAGGGATGGAGACCCTGCAGACCCCAAGCAGGGAAAGCGGAGGTGGGGCGGGTGCCAGAGGACAAGGGGGTTGCAGTGAGCCCAGGAGGACGGAGGCTGACTCTCGGGCGACCTTTCCAAGCCACAGTCTCTGGGGCCATGGACTCGTTTCCTCCCTGGGCGCATCGTTATTGGGCAGTTGAGACTGGGCTGGAGCTGCCCTCGCTGTACCACCAGACAATCCTGCCCCGGGCGATGGGCCCACTGAGGGTTCTCCGTCCCCAGAGAGCTGGAGCCTGGAACCTGACAAGGAGCTTAGGCCTGGATCTGAGCCCTGAGTCCCTCCCTCGAGATGCCACAAGAAGAAGGGTTTCCTAGCTCTGTTGAATAGGAGTCCTTGGACCCCAGCCCCATTCACTCCTGGCCCCTCCTGCCCCACCAGGTCCCTGCTATCTCCCTGGCCTATGAAGCCGCAGAAAGCGACATCATGAAGAGGCAGCCGCGGAACCCCAAGACGGACAAGCTGGTGAATGAGCGACTCATCAGCATGGCCTACGGGCAGATCGGTGAGTGGGGCTGTGGGCTCTGTCTGCTCAACCTGCGGCTGCACCCCTGGACTGCAAGCCCGTTAGCGATAATTTTTAATGAATCTCTAAACTCGGGGGTTGTACCGTTTGACTGGAGATTAGCTAATGTAGTTGCTATATTCAAGAAGGGGGAAAAAAGTGACCCGGGTAACTACAGGCCTGTTAGTTTAACATCTGTAGTATGCAAAGTCATGGAAAAAATATTGAAGGAGAGAGTAGTTACGGACCTTGAGGTCAATGGCAATTGGGACAAATTACAACATGGTTTTACGAAAGGTAGATCGTGCCAAACCAACCTGATCTCCTTCTTTGAGAAAGTAACAGATTTTTTAGACAAGGGAAATGCGGTGGATCTGATATATCTTGATTTCAGTAAGGCGTTCGATACGGTACCGCATGAAGAATTACTGGTTAAATTGGAAAGGATGGGGATCGAAATGAAAATCCGGAGGTGGATAAAGAACTGGTTAAAGGGGAGACTGCAGCGGGTCGTACTGAAAGGTGATCTGTCGGGTTGGAGGGAGGTTACCAGTGGAGTTCCTCAAGGTTCGGTTTTGGGTCCGATTTTATTCAATCTATTTATCACTGACCTCGGAACCAAAAGTAGGAGTGGGCTGATAAAGTTTGCGGATGACACGAAGTTGGGAGGTATTGCCAATTCGGAGAAGGATCGGGATATCCTCCAGGGAGATTTGGATGACCTTGTAAACTGGAGTATTAGTAATAGGATGAAATTTAATAGTGAGAAGTGTAAAGTTATGCATTTAGGGATGACTAACAAGAATTTTAGTTATAAGCTGGGGACGCACCAGTTGGAAGTAACGGAAGAGGAGAAGGACCTCGGAGTCCTGGTTGATCGCAGGATGACTATGAGTCGGCAATGTGATGTGGCCGTTAAAAAGGCTAATGCGGTCTTGGGATGCATTAGGCGAGGTATTTCTAGTAGAGATAAGGAGGTGCTAGTCCCGTTATACAAGGCGTTGGTGAGACCTCATTTGGAGTACTGTGTGCAGTTCTGGTCTCCCATGTTTAAGAAGGATGAATTCAAACTGGAACGGGTACAAAGAAGGGCCACTAGGATGATCCGAGGAATGGAAAGCCTGTCGTATGAAAGGAGACTTGAGGAGCTCGGTTTGTTTTCCTTAACCAAAAGAAGGTTGAGGGGAGATATGATTGCTCTCTTTAAATATATCAGAGGGATAAATACCAGGGAGGGAGAGGAATTATTTCAGCTCAGTACTAATGTGGACACGAGAACAAATGGATATAAATTGGCAGTCGGGAAGTTTAGGCTTGAAATTAGGCGAAGGTTTCTAACCGTCAGAGGAGTGAAATTCTGGAACAGCCTACCGAGGGAAACAGTGGGGGCGAAAGACCTCTCCGGCTTTAAGATTAAGCTTGATAAGTTTATGGAGGGAATGGTTTGATAGGATAACGTGATTTACTCAATAGGTCAATTATGTGCCACTGCTGGTAATTAGTACCGATGGTCAATGTTGGGATATTGAAAGTCTTTTTCCTGAGTGTCTGGCTGGAGAGTCTTGCCCGCATGCTCGGGGTTCAGCTGATCACCATATTTAGGGTCGGGGAGGAATTTTCCTCCAGGGTAGATTGGCAGAGGCCCTGGAGGTTTTTCGCCTTCCTCCGCAGCATGGGGCAGGGGTCGCTTGCTGGAGGATTATCTGCTACTTGAAGTCTTTAAATCAAGATTTGGGGACTTAACAGCTGAGTCAAGGGTGAGAATTATTTCAGGAGTGGGTGGGTCAGCTTTTGTGGCCTGCATCATGCAGGAGGTCAGACTAGATGATCATACTGGTCCCTTCTGATCTTAAGTTCTATGATTCTATGATTCTATGACTGAGACCCCCAGCCCAGGGGCTGCAGCAAGCCATGCTAGTGGTTTAATAGAGGGTGCTCTCCCCCGACTTAGTGCTGAACCTGGTATCCCAGAGTGGCAGCAGGGGGCGCTGTGCTGCGGGGAGCAGAGGGGTTTAGCTCTGACCACTACCCCAGCTTGGTACCAGGGGACGCTGTGCTGTGGGGGGCAGAGGGGGTTGGCACTGACCAGTATCCCTGTGTGGCAGCAGGGGGTGCAGGGCTGCTGGTGATGGCACCATCCAGGTGAGAGAGACAGCTCTGCTGGGGTAACCGTCTGCAGCACAGGAGGCTCCTGGGGGCGAGGGTCTTGTCCTTGCAGCCGACCCAGGGCAGGGCTCTGGCCCATCTGCTGAGCTACGCCCCGGATGGGAGGGAGCCGGCATGCAGCGCCGATGGGCCGTGCTGCTTGGCGGGTCCGTGGAGAGCCACTGGCTCCTTTGCAGTTCGGGCTGGTACTGGACAACTAGGAAGGAAGGAGCATTGATGGGTCTCTGCTCCTCTCTCTCTCTGTGGCTCTTCCCCCCCCCCCCCCCCCCCCCCCCCCCCCCCCCCCCCCCCCCCCCCCCCCCCCNCACCTACTTTGTGATCTTGGCGGAGAACGGGTTCCTGCCGTCCACCCTGCTGGGCATCCGCCTGGACTGGGACGACCGCTCCAAAAACGACCTGGAGGACAGCTACGGGCAGGAGTGGGTGAGTGCGGCCCCGGGGAGCCAGGGGCGGGGGGCAGGCAGGGCCCCACTTCTCCCGCGTCAGCATTCGCAGAGCTCCCATCAGCCCCCCTCGCAGCCGGGGGACAGGGGACTGACTGAGGGGCTGCCCGTGGGGAGCGGGGTCTTGCTGCCCGAGGGAGCCGGCCCGGAGCCAGCTGCCCTCCCTCATGCCCAGTGTCCTGTCCCTGTCCCCGCAGACCTACGAGCAGCGCAAGGTGGTGGAGTTCACGTGCCACACGGCCTTCTTCGCCAGCATCGTGGTGGTGCAGTGGGCCGACCTCATCATCTGCAAGACCCGGAGGAACTCCGTCTTCCAGCAGGGCATGAAGTGAGTCCCAGCCCACCCACTGGTCCTGCACCCTCCTGCTCACACAGGACCTGCGGGACTTCTGTGATGACAGGGGAGGGGAGGCTTGGCCATACCACAGGGTGGGGGGCTCAGCGGGGGGGGGGCTGTCCCCCCTAAGCCAGTGCTGATGCCAGTGCCCCGGGGCAGTGCTGGGGGGCGCTGTGCTGCAGGGTGTGGGGTGGGAAGCTCAGGAAGGGGGGCTCTCCCGTCTGAGCCAGTGCTGGGCCCAGTGCCCCAGGCGAGGTGTGTTGCAGAGAGTGGAGTGGGGGGCTCAGTAGGGGACTCCCTGCTTGCAGGCAGTGCTGGCCCCAGCGTGGCACTAGGGGGCGCTGTGCTGCTGGCCGCTCCATCGCTCAGATGAGCCATAAGCCAGCGGTTCTGCTCACGCCTCCTGGGTGGGCAAATTCTGGATCCCAGCTGGCTTTGCCCAGCCCCCTTCAGCACACACCGTAACCCCCCACCCAAAGCCCTCTGTCCCTGGGACTCCTCGCGCCTCCCCGTGGGCTGCCGCTGGCTGGGACCAGGGCTCAGGGGAGGGGGGGCTCAGGTTGCTGCCCCCGCCCCCATTTCCTGTGTTGTGTTCTTCTCCCCTCCAGGAACAAAATTCTGATTTTCGGTCTCCTCGAAGAGACGGCCTTGGCCGCCTTCCTGTCCTACTGCCCCGGCATGGGGGTGGCGCTGCGGATGTACCCGCTCAAGTGAGTGACACGCGGCCATGGGGCAGGGCCCCGAAGGGCACAGACAGCAGGGAGCTGCTGCCCCCCTCTCGTGCCTCGGCCTGGCTCCCTTTCCCCAGCACAGGCACCGAGTGGCGCAATCCAGCCTCCACCCCCACAGGGTCTCCCCAGCAGCGCGGTCCCCAATGTTTCCCCCCCCCCCCACGCTTCAGAGTCCCCCCAGCGGCACAGTCCCTAGGGCTCCCCCCAGCAGGGTCCCCCCGGTGGCGCCATCCCTAATGCTCCCCCCAGCAGGGTCCCCACCAGCAGTGGAGTCCCTAGGGCTCCCCCTCGAAGGGTCCCCCCGACAGCGCAGTCCCTAGCGCTCTCCCCAGCAGCGTCCCCCCGGTGGCATAGTCCCTAGTGCTCGCTCCCCCTGCCCCCCCCCCAGCGGCACAGTCCCTAGCGCTCGCCTCCTCAGGTCCCCCCCGCTGCGTGGTCCCTAGTGCTTCCCCCCCAGCAAGGTCCCCCCAGCAGTGGAGTCCCTAACGCTCCCCCCGACAGGGTCCCCCCAGCAGCATGTCCCTAGCGCTCCCCCCGGCAGGGTCCCCCCCGGCGGCACGTCCCTAGCGCTCCCCCCCGCAGGGTCCCCCCCGGCGGCACGTCCCTAGCGCTCCCCCCGGCAGGGTCCCCCCCGGCGGCACAGTCCCTAACGCTCCCCCTGCCCCCCACAGGGTCACCTGGTGGTTCTGCGCCTTCCCCTACAGCCTGCTGATCTTCGTGTACGATGAAGTGCGGAAGCTGATCCTGCGGCGCTATCCTGGCGGTGAGCTCCTGCCCACGCAGTGCCATGGGCCCCCCTCCCTCTCGCCCCCCTCCCCCCGCAGTGCCACCTGCTCCCACCCCCCCACTCCCACTCTGGCACAGGGCTCCCCAGCTCCCTCCATCCCTGCTGCCCTGGGCCAGGGTTCGACCTGGTGCCTGGGAGGGGAAGGCAACAGGCCCTGCTGCCCTGGGTTTGGATCAGGGCTCGTGAGCTGCCCGCTGGCAGAGACGCTCGGCTCTGGAGGGAGGCTGTGCCAAGCAGGGAATGGATGTCATGTCCCCCCCCAGCCCAGGCCCATGTCTGACCCGCTGTACCTCTCACCCTGCCCTGGCACCGCCACCCCCCAGCCAGGCGCACCCTCTGGAGCCGGGGGCTCCGTCTCTGCCTGCTCCCCCGTTTGCTGGCACTGACAAGCTTCTCTCCCTTCCTTTCCCAGGCTGGGTGGAGAAGGAGACGTACTACTGAGCTGGGCCAGCCAGGCGGATCCTCTCTCCACGTCGCTGCTCCGCCGAGGCCGCCTGGCACCACCACAAACCTTAGAGCAGAATGGGGGGGAAGGGGGCATCAGCAGCACACGCTGTCCTGTGTAGATCTAACGCGTAGGCACTAACCCTGCCGGGACGAGGGGACGAGACCCCGGATCCCTGCCCTGGTAGCTAGGCGGGGAGGTAGGCAGAGCAGGCCTGACCCCAATGGGCCCCTGCTGATTTCCATGTGGGGAGGTGGAGTCCCAGCCGGGCTCTGTGGAGCCAGCAGCCCTTGGCCAGAAAAAGAGGGAGTGAGTGTGGGGGGGGGCACCCTAGGGCCCCTGGTGTGAGGATGAAAGGCACCCCCAGGTAGGGTGACCACCCGTCCCGAATCAGGCAGGACAGTCCCGAAATGCAGAGTTCAAGCCCCGGTCCCGGACTGAATGATTCTGGGACAGGCTCGGGCAGTGCCAGCCTCTTCCCGGTGGTGGGGGGCTGAGGTAGGCCTTAGCCCCCCATTGCCACAAGGCCCCGCCCCTGCTCCTCCTCTCCTCCCCGAGGCCCCGCCCCCTGGCCAGGCTGGAAGCTGGAGCTGGGCCTAGTAAGAGCCACCCAAGGAGCCCGGGCCGCTGTGGGGAGCCCCAGACCCTGCACCTGCCCTGGGCGGCACACGCCGTGGGGCAGGGACACAAGATGCTCTCAAGCCCCCCAGCCCCCCACTCAGGGCAGGTGGAGGCTCTGGGGCTCCCTACAGCAGCCTGGGCTCCCTAGGTGGCTCTTACCATGGCCTGGCTCTGGCTTCTGGCCTGGCCAGGGGGCAGGGCCTTGAGGGGGAAGAGGAAGAGCAGGGGGTGGAGCCATGGAGGGGGGCGGGGCTCCTGCATGTGTCCCACTTTTGCCTTTTGAAAAGGTGGTCACCCTACCCCCAGGCCTGGCGTGTAGGGGCTCCCCACGGCTGCGAGCAGATCCCCGCCCCCCACACTACACTGGTGCTGGAGGGTTGTTTGCTGGGGCAACACTGCCCTGGGTGGGGGTGGAGGGGCAGGGGGTCTGATCACCGGCCCAGGTGGGGGAGGGAGGGTCCAGGGGGTCTGGTCACTGCCCTGGGCTGGAGGTGGAGGGGCAGGGGGTCTGATCACTGGCCCTGGGTGGGGGTGGAGGGGCAGGGGGTCTGGTCACTGCCCTGGGCTGGAGGTGGAGGGGCAGAGGAGCCCCCAAAAGCAGGCACCTCGTATGTCGAAGATGTGCAATAAAAATAATTTAACCCCTTCCTGCTTCAGAGTTCCTTCAGCTCCACGCCCGGTCACAGCCACAAGTCTGCTTGGGAAGGAGGGACTAGAACGTGGGACTCTGGCTCCATCACCTCTGCCTCTGGGCTAACGGGGAGCACGTCCTGCCCTCGCCCCTGAGCCTCTCGAGGGCAGCACGAGCGTGTCGTGTTCCTTGGTACCAGAGCTGGCCTGGCCTCAGAGCTGCTCACCCCAGCTGTGCTCAGATTCCTCCGCCAGCCATGGCTGAGGCCTGTTTCAATTCAGTGTTGTACACATAGCGCTACCTAGTGGCTGAATAGTATATTACAGTTGAACGTTCCTTTACCTCTTTAAGTTCTACATTCCCACCATTTACAATAGTTACCCTGCCACGCTCTCTTTGAAGTTCAGTACGCATCAGGCTGTTGAGTGTCTCTGAATCGTGCTGGTTTCCTAATTACAGAACTGAACACGTAGCAACTTGGTCATCTGGCTGGCCATTAGTTACGACTGGCTCTGATTGGTTTGGAATCCTTCCTGTTCTGCATCTGCCATCTACAGAGTTTGCGCTGTTGATTGTTCTTTCTGAGGAGCAAACTGTAAATGCTGATGATTGCTGCTGAACTCTCCACTGTCGGTCTCGATCACATATGATCTGGACCCTGAATTCTTTTTCTGTAGGAAAACTGTAGGTAGGTCTTGTAGGTCTCGACCAAGGTACTTTACCATCCCTACTATACCTCTCAGGTCTGGTACATTCAATTTACTTTCTCAGGGCTAGGACTGATTCCATCTTGTCAGTCCCAAAAACTCAATTTGGGATAGGCAGAAAATACATTTTTCTTGTTTACCTTGAATCCAGCTTGACTGATGAGGCTTCGGACTTCATTGTGGGTTTCGGTGTGTTCTTCCATCGAAGATGCATACATCAGAATAGTGTCCATGAAAACTACAACTCCATTTGTGTCTGTTAACAGTGATGCCATTTCTCTTTGGAAAATTTCAGGTGCGCTGGCAATCCCAAAAGGTGATCGTCGAAAGCAAAATCTCCCAAAGGGTGTGATCAATGGAATCAGTTTAGCACTTCCTTTGGCTAAGGAAATTTGCCAGAATCCATGCGAGGCATCCAGCCTGGAGAAGCTCCTTCACTGGAGGTTTTCAAAAGGAGGCCGGGGAGCCATCTGTTTTGGATGGTTTAGACACAACAAATCCTGCATCTTGGTAGGATGTGAGACTAGATGACGCTTGTGGTCCCTTCTAATCTGTGGTTCTGTGAATACTGGGACTCTTTTCACTTTGGAGAGGAAGTCATCCAGTGTTGGGAGGATATATTTTTCTCTTACAACTGCTTCATTAAGTCTTTTAAGATCCATACAGATTTATATTTTAACTTTTTTTTTTTATAACCAGTACCATTGGGGTGCACCACGCTGCTGGCGCCGAGATTTTCTAAATTATGCCAGTTAGCTCCATTCTCTTTAACTCAGTTTGCACTTTATGAAGTAATGGGATAGGAATCCTGCTAGGTGCGTGTACACTATATATGTGTATACAGCTTTGTCTCTTCAGGTGATTTGTACTGGATCTCCTTTCAGAAGTCCAAGTTCACCAAATATTCCATTGAATTCTTCCATCTTTCTCACTAGGCCCATCATGGCTGCCACACTGCGGCTCAGAAGGTTGTTGGTCTGTGATCCTTTGATCACATGCACTCTGAATGCATAGCTTTTGCCTTTGTAAGTTGTTTCTGTGGTGAACTGGCCCATGCAGTTCAGATTCCCTCCAGGGCTAATCCGGCCTAGACTTCAGCTCTGGAAGGGGTTGAAGGTGATTGTAAGGTCCTTCTGAGGTGACTGTGATGTCAGCTCCCGAGTCAATTTTAAAGTCAATAGTCTTGCCAGGAATATTCAGTTTCCCTTTCCAGGCCAGCTCTGGGTCATCACAAGTGATAGATCCCAGAAACAATGGCTCTTGATGGTCTGTAATATGAGTCAACTCCCTGACTAATTTGGTGTAGCAAGAGGACAAAATGTCCATATTTCATGCATTTATTCCACCATGCACCTCTGGCGGGACATGCATCATCTCTTGGGATATGACTTTTTCTACACCTTGTGCATGTAGGCTAGAATTTATCCCTCTTGGCCTGGGAGTTCTCTCTCCTTGCCATGGGTCTTATAGGAATGACTTAGTACTCATACTGCATCTATTAACAGCTTCTAAGCTAGTTTTTTGTTTTTCAAGTTTGGCAAGTTGCTCTTGGTTTTGCTGTCTCACCTGCTCAGACTGCTTTGCTATTTGAATAGCTGTGGCTAGAGTTAAATCTCTCCTCAGTTTTAGCTGCTGACAAAGGTTTTTATCTGTTAACCCAATAACCAGTCTGTCTCTAATATTTTCATGTTTTGCATTCTCAAAATGACAGCCAATAGCTGCAGAGCTCTTACATTCAACATTTTCCCCTGGTCCTTGAATTCTCTGGTGAAAACATGCTCTTTCATAAACCACATTTCTCTGAGGTGTAAAGTATGCATCAAAATAGCCAGAACCCTTTCATTTGTGACTGCCTTCATTGCAGTCAAAGGATTTAAAGATACGCTCTGCCTGCTTCCCCCAGGCATAAATTACAGAGGATACCTGCATGTCTCCAGTTTCTTATGCAGCGTCATAGCAATGCAAAAGCTTGCCAAGTACGGCTTCGTCTGTCCATTGGGAAGGTTTGTCAAAGCTAAAGTTCTCTGGGGCATTGAAGAGCGGCGTGTTGATGAGATCCTGCAAGCTTTGTTGCTGTTTTCCTTC
The DNA here is from genome assembly GCA_003942145.1 of Platysternon megacephalum. NCBI lineage: Eukaryota > Metazoa > Chordata > Testudines > Platysternidae > Platysternon > Platysternon megacephalum. The sequence goes on from QXTE01000412.1 coordinate 305,443, forward strand.
TGTTTCTTTTTCTTGGTTTACTCCTGACACCATGTCATGTTCCTCTGTACAGATCTGGCCTGGCTACAGAGCTCGCTTATCCACCCCAGATGTAATCATCATAAGATCCCTTAATGCTCTGCCCAGTCTGGCTGAGGCCTGGTTAAATAAGATGCTACCTTACCTCTGAACAGTCTATACAACATAGCATTCAATTGCATGGGGGGGCACCGTCTCCCCTCCCCAGGGCATCACAGCAGGAGGCACTTCCCCCAATGGGATGCTCATGGGCATCTCTGGCTGGGAGGCGGGGGTTGTGTCTAATACTCTCCTGGCAATGCTGGGAGCACATCCTCCTTGCATCCTGCCCTCCCCACCCATCACATGCCATTGGGCCCCTGCCATGGGCCTGGGCTGGGCTCTTGGTGGGTGCTCAGCAAACACTGGAGGGATGGGGGGTAAACATGAGGGGGATTGGGCAGGGGCACTGGGGGGCAGGGGTTTGGAAGGGAGGAGGAGGAAGTTGTGGAATGGAAGATGTGGGACGGAGGGGCGAGGTGAGGAGGGGCAAAGGCAGTTCAGAGAGGAGGGGCTGGCAGGTAGATTGGCGATGGGAGCAGGTGGGTGGGGTGAAGGCTGGCAAGAATGGGGGAGGGAGAGGTGGGGGATGGGGGCGAGGGCTGGCAGGGAAGTGGAGGGTAGGAGCAAGAGTGAGGGATCCTGGGGGATGGGGTAGGGATGGGGGTGAAGCTGGCAGGGGGTAGGGTTGGGATAGGGGTGAGGGTTGGTGGGGGATGGCAGGTAGATGGGGGAAGAGGGTAGGGGGTGAGGGCTGGAGGGGATGTGGGTGATGGGGTAGGGGTGGGGGATGACGGGGTGGGGGTGGGGATGACAGGAGTGAGGGGGTGGGGCTCCCCCCTGCCAGGGTGTTGCGCTTGACCCCGTTCTCTCCCCGCAGCACCCCCTCCCCTGGGAGCAGCCCCGCCCCTGCCCCTGCCATGAGGTGCAAACGCTGGGGGCCGTGTGCCCATCGGGCTCTGCAATGCAGCTCCCACCCTTCGCCCCGTGGCTCCGGCAGCATCGATCCCACCCTGGCAGCGGCGCCCCCCGTTGGCCGGCAGGCGATGCTGCTGCCCGAGCACTAGCGCTAGTAAGAGGAGCTGGGCCGGCGATGTAAAAATAAGCCCCTGGGTCAGCAGAAAGAGCTGAAACCCGTCGCGCCCGCTGCCAAGGCCCAGGCATTTCGCACTGATTAAAATACAAGCAGCTGTTAGGCTCTAAATAGAGCCAGGGCATAGCTTGCCTTAAAGACCAGCGCTCCCAACAGCGAGAGGTTCGCGACCTGCCCCACGCCACCTGTCCACAGGCAGTCACAGTGGGGCACCTGGCATCCCCTTCCCCCGACTCGCGCTGCCCCGGAGCCCGGGGGAGGGGGGGTTCAAGGCTCCTGCAGGGTCTGCAAAGCCAGAAGTACTGCACACGGGCGCTACAGCATGGCTGAGATCAATTTGCACATGGCCGTGGTGCAAAGCCGTGGCCAGTGCATGGAAGGGTTCACTTAGGCCAATAACGGGGCCAGGGGAAACACGAAAGCCCGTTTGAACAGGCGGGGTGATGGCTGGGGCATGAGTTGAGCAGTGTGACCCTGTCAGAGAGAAATCCGCCCTTTGCCCGGCTCGCCTTCCCTCCCGCAGAGGCTCCGGGCTCACCAGAGCAGCCCAGATGTTATCACATCCAGAAACGGCCCCACAGCAAGCCACAGACGTCGCCCTTATACATGGAAGGCCTCGTGCTAATGTTGGCCCTGCAGACTGAGCGGTGGAGGGGGCTTGTGGCGAAGGCACCAGGCTGGCACCCAGGAGATCAAGGTTCAATTGCTGCCTCTGCCATAGACGCTCTGTGTGATCTTCCCACTGGAGCTAAGCGTGTGGCCTCTCTCCAGCCCTTCGCCAAGGGCTATGGCCGTCTCCGTTGAGAGGCGGTAGCTATAGGAACAGAAGTGCCCCGTTAGACTGGAGGGAACAACGGTTTTAAATTGAGCTGGGAAACTAGCATGAGCAATAGCCCTAACGCGAGTGAGAGTGCGAGGAAGCAGAGTTGCTGCGTTACCCTTACAGTGACCCTTGGCAATAGCAGCGGTATCTCCTTTAACCCAGGGGGGATTCGACCCACCTTGGTCCCATTGTAGCTTTGATCCCAGTGCTCCAGGGTGTGAGAGCCCCGTCAGGAGAGCTCAAGAGCGCTGCCCCCAGACGTCCCGTAGTCCCGTGGTGAGGGCTGCACTCGGCGAGAGCCAAGTTCAGTCTTGGCTCTTCCATCTTCACATTGGGCAAAGGGGGGATTTGAACCGGCACCTCCCAATCCTGGCTGGGTGCTCCACGCACTGAACTAAAGGGTATGGCGGGGGGGGCAGGTGTCATCTCCTCCTGTGGCTCTTCTGTGGGGTTTCAACATGCTCAGAGCATGTCTAGCAGATCGCCCACCCCAGGGCTGCTTAGTTTGTGAATCCCGCTGGGGCTCGAAAATGAGTTAGGTGCCTGGGGGAGGTGTCAGGATCCAGGCATCTCTGCGTGGGTCCAACCACCCAAATGTAGGTGCCTCAGGGACTTTAACGGTGGAAATTCAGGCGCCGAGGGACTTTAGGCCCCTATCGGGTTCAGGAAGCAGCTGGACTGGGGATTGTCAATGCCAGTGGTGCCTAAATGTTGGAATGAAGCATTAGGCGCCTACGTCCCCCTTGCAAATCCCACCCCTCGGTGCTTTAGAAACTCCCATGAGGCTCCTATCTGCATCTCTAGGCACCTAAACCCCTCTGACATCTGGCCAGAGTTACCAATTCTGAGTGATTTACTTTCTTGAATATCCTTAAAGGGCAACACAAGCAACATGAAGCTGGTGAATTAAAAGCAGAGTCCCCGCATCTCTGTGTGCGGGGAAGAAAAACTTGGCGATCGCCTTTAATGGACACACCAATTCACCCCAATTTCCGCGGCTGACTTAGGCTCTTTGATTACTTTTGGCCTCTTTGTACACAATGACAGGCTGGTCAGTTTCACTTCCTGGTTCTCAGCCAAAGGCTGTTGTGTTTGGGTCTCCAATCCAGCAGGGAAAGGGTTCCAGTGAAAACCACACCACTGCTTTCAGTGAAAGTTGTCCTTGAAAATCCACACTAACTTTCCTCTCCACCTTTTGGCTTTATTCCCCCCTGCCCCCTTCACAAATAAAAACCTGACAGTTTGACAGGCCTGTGCCTAAATGATCATTTAACCCTTTCAATGCTTTTTAACAGAGCAAAGAAAAATGCTTGGGCATGCAAGCTGCAGTGGAAAGAATCCCTGGGCCCTTTGAAATCTGCAGAGTTCCAGAAATGCCCACCCTTTTCCACTCTCCATGATGGCAATAATAACGCATTGCATTTCTAGTGCACCTTTGGCCTTAGTGGAGTCCAGATCAGTCACTTCTCTGATCACTGAAATGCAGCCACCTCTTGGGTGGGAACGCAACAGTGCTGCACATCATCTTAGGATAGGGTGACCAGATAGCAAGTGTGAAAAATCGGGATGGGGTCGGGGGTAATAGGAGCCTATATAAGAAAAAGGCCCAAATATCGGGACTGTCCCTATAAAATCGGGACATCTGGTCACCCTATCTTAGGACAGGGAGGGAAGAAGAAACCACCTGTATCCAGCTGAAACTGCAGGGGGCGCTAGGGAGACAGAATGGAATTACCCCAGGCAGATTTGGAGTCAATGCCACAGCTCTCGGGAAAAGTGCTTTGAGATCTTTAGAGACCACAACAGGTTGGAACAGCCAGACACAGCCCTCACTCCGCTCCCTGCAGCACAGCAGCCTGTAGTGCGGCACTGGGACACTGGAGTCACCGCTGACTGTGAGGGGAGAGCTCCCCCTACTGACCTTCCTGCCCCCTGGGGTATTGGGTCAGCACTGACTGAGAGGGGAGAAAACTTTGCCCCACGCCTTGCAGCACAGTGTCCCCTAGCAGCTTACTGGGGCATTGGGGCCAGGCCTGACTCAGAAGGGACACAGCATTGCCAACCGCAAAAGTTCAAAAGGCATGAATCTGACTTCAAAAAATAGTGAGATTGGCCCCGAAAACATGAGTTTAAAAAAGATTAAATGTTGAGTATTAGGGTACGTCTACACTACGGGATTACTCCGAAGTTACTGAATTCGATTTTTTGAAACCGATTGTATACATTCGATTGCACGCGGCCACAGTAAGCGGATTAATTCGGCGGTGCGCGTCCATGTACTGAGACTAGCGTCGAATTCCAGAGCGTTGCACTGTGGGTAGCTATCCCATAGTTCCCGCAGTCCCCCCCGCCCATTGGAATTCTGGGTCGATATCCCAATGCCTGATGGGACAAAAAACATTGTCGCGGGCGGTTCTGGGAACATCCTCCCCCTCCCTACGTGAAAACAACGGAAGACAACCATTTCGCGCCTTTTTTCCTTGTTGAACTGAGCGGACGCCGTACCTCGGCAAGGATGGATCCCGCTCAGCTCAAGTTTGCAGTCATGAACATTGTAAACACCACGCGCATTATAGTGCAGTTTATGCTCAACCAGGACCAGAAAAGCCAGGCGAGGAGGAGGCGGCTACGGCAGCGCGGCGACGAGAGTGATGCGGACATGGACATGGACACAGAATTGTCTCGCGCCACGGGCCCCGGCGCTTTGGAGATCATGTTGGCAATGGGGCAGCTTCTCGCTGTGGAACGCCGATTCTGGGCCCGGGAAACAAGCACTGACTGGTGGGACCGCATAGTGCTGCAGGTGTGGGACGATTCCCAGTGGCTGCGAAACTTTCGCATGCGTAAGGGCACTTTCCTGGAACTTTGTGACTTGCTTTCCCCTGCCCTGACGCGCCAGAACACCAAGATGAGAGCAGCCCTCACAGTTGAGAAGCGAGTGGCGATAGCCCTGTGGAAGCTTGCAACACCGGACAGCTACCGGTCAGTCGGTAATCAGTTCGGAGTGGGAAAATCTACCGTGGGGGCTGCTGTGATGCAAGTAGCCAAAGCAATCGCTGAGCTGCTGCTACCAAAGGTAGTGACTCTGGGAAATGTGCAGCTCATTGTGGATGGCTTTGCTGCAATGGGATTCCCTAACTGTGGTGGGGCGATAGATGGAACCCATATCCCGATCTTGGCACCGGAGCACCAGGGCAGCCAGTACATAAACCGCAAGGGGTACTTTTCAATGGTGCTGCAAGCAATGGTGGATCACAAGGGACGTTTCACCAACATCAACGTGGGATGGCCGGGAAGGGTTCATGACGCTCGCGTCTTCAGGAACACTAGTCTGTTTAAACGGCTGCAGCAAGGCATTTACTTCCCAGACCGGAAAATAACCATTGGGGATGTTGAGATGCCTATCGTTATCCTTGGGGACCCAGCCTACCCCTTAATGCCATGGCTCATGAAGCCATACACAGGCAGCCTGGACAGTAGTCAGGAGCTGTTCAACTACAGGCTGAGCAAGTGCAGAATGGTGGTAGAATGTGCCTTTGGACGTTTAAAAGGTCGCTGGCGCTCGTTACTGACTCGCTCGGACCTCAGCCAAACCAACATTCCCATTGCTATTGCTGCTTGCTGTGTGCTCCACAATCTCTGTGAGAGTAAGGGGGAGACCTTTATGGCGGGGTGGGAGGCTGAGGCAAACCGCCTGGCCGCTGATTACGCGCAGCCAGACACCAGGGCGATTAGAAGAGCACACCGGGAAGCGGTGCGCATCAGAGACGCTTTGAAAACAAGTTTCATGGCTGGCCAGGCTCCTGTGTGAAAGTTCTGTTTGTTTGTCCCTGTTGAAAACCCGCCCCCTTGATTGACTCATTCCCTGTAAGCAACCCACCCTCCCCCCTTCGATCCCAGTTTGCTTTGAAAAAGATAAAGTCAGTATCGTTTACAACTCAAGAATTTTTTATTAACGGGTGGTAATAAACATAGGGAGAGAAATAACCAGGTAGTCCGGGTGGGGTTTGGGAGGAGGATAAGAGTGAAGGAACAGGTCAGTAAAAACATTCAAAATAATGACAGCCTTTTGCTTGGGCTCTCTAATGGGGTGGAGTGGCAGGGTGCACGGAGCCTCCCCCCCCGCGTTCTTACACGTCGGGGTGAGGAGGCTACGGGACTTGGGGAGGGGGGAGGGTGGTTATAGAGGGGCTGCAGCGGCACTCGGTGATCCTGCAGCTGCCGTTCCTGAAGCTCCACCAGACGCCGGAGCATGTCTGTCTGCTCACGCAGCAGCCCCAACATTGCATCCTGCCACTTCTCGTCTCTAGCGTCCCTCCTCTCCTCCCGTTGGTCCCTCATGTCCTCACGTTGGTCCCTCTTGTCCTCACGGTCACTGGCATCTTTCCAGAACTTTGAGACAGTGTCCTTCCAGTCATTGAAATTAGCTCTCTCATCGCGGGTAGATTGCATTATCTCCGAGAACATGTCGTCTCGCGTGCGTCTCTTTCGCCGCCTTATCTGTGAGAGCCTTCGGGAGGGAGGAGGGAGAATTGAAAAACTTGCAGCTGCAGGAAGAGGGAAAAAAGGGGAGAGAAGTATGTAAAAAGATACATTTTATAGAACAATGCTTATACTCTTTCACGGTGAATAACACTATTCACATTACATTGCACATGTGATTTCACTACAAGGTCGCATTTTGCATCTTATATTGAGTGCCTGCGGCTTTGGTGTTAGAGATCACAGACGCAGGGCCGGGCAACAGATTTCGGCTTGTATGCAGCTATGGTAAGCCATTGTCTTGCGGCTTCTGCATTAAATCAGCGCCCTCCTTTCCCATAGCAAGCAAAGCCCTTTACGTGCTGCGGTTTTCCTGTTACCGTGCAGCAGCGGAAAACAAAATAACCCCCCCCCACCCATTCAATTCTGTGGGATGATCGCTTGACCCCTCCCCCCACCACGTGGCTGGTATCATGGAAGATCCCCCTGCCTGTCCGTTTCATTAATGGCAGACAAGACCAGTGATGCCACTGGAGGGTGCATATACAGATATTCAAACCCTTTCACAGGAAGGTAACGCTTCTTTTCCACCTTCTTAGAAGC